>ML275493.1:0-38127 GCA_005239495.1 Nicotiana undulata | reverse complement strand
CGACATATGATTACACGAGCATACCATGCATATTTGATACTATGAGGTCGGATGTCAGCCATGAAGGCTATCAGAGTTTTAGTGTCATGTGGTATCTCTATTACCCTTTTTCCATCAGCTATGTATGGTTCTACTTTCTGCCTTACATACCAGTACATTTTCATTCGTACTGATGTCCCGTTGCCTAGGGACACTGCATTTTTGTTTCGTGCGTGTAGGTCCAGGTAGGGACTCTGATCGACCCCTCCGCTAGGATTTCGGGGTTCAGCTGTGAGTTGGTAAGCTCCACCTCTTCCTGGAGCTTTCATAGGATGGTTACTTTTGTTGTACAGTTTAGGTATAGTCGGGGCCTTGTTCTGACAGTGCTTATGATACTCTTAGAGGCTATTGTGGACACAGTATTCTAGGTTTCATTTTGCAGCTTTCAGTCTCCAGCCCATAGGCTTGGCAAGTATGTCTTCAGTCGCGGCCTCGTCGCCCAGCTAGTACTTTATTATTTTTTCTTGTCTACCTTTGTTTATATGACTTATTGTTATTCAGGTCATGACCTTAACGGTCCAGGCTTAGTATTTCAGATGTTGTGCTGCCCGATCTGTTGGGCCCCCAGTTTAGTTAGCTAGTATGTTTAGTGGCTAACTCGATCAAATACAGTATCGAGTGCCAGTCGTGCCTCCCCTAGTTTGGGGGCATGACAATATATATATATATATATATACGATTTTCGTACTTTGAAAAATCATTATGTTTTAATTGGTTATTTGAATATTGTTGGTTGTGACTTGTTGTTTATATGTGTAGTCTTTGCATCTATGGACATTCCATTTAGAAAGAGGATTTTTAGTTATACATACTAGTGCTATTCGAAGCGTCCCTTTTGTCGGGGGCGCTATATCTTTAATTGATACAGGTGGTTGCACAACAGGCAACATCGATCGGTGATAGCAGTATACACCTCCTAACCGACTTAGTGAGTCCCACATCATTTCGGGGTCTTGAACCTTTTGTTCCTCGTGTATCTATTGCTCATTTTCTTACCGTGTTTTGAGGTATGGCCGGGGCCTTGTTTCCAACATTTTCTTATAACCCTTCTGTTGTACTTAGAGGCTCCGTAGATAGTTTGTGGGTTGTACTTGAGGTTGGGAGTTGAACTAGAAGTGTTGGTATTTAGCAAAAATATGTTTTTCATTAAAATCCATAAACTTTAATATTTTGTTAATATGAAGGAAGTTGTTAATGGAAGTCGTAATGAAATACTTTCAGAATTTGAATAATGGAGTCCATCTCCTCTTTATTCATGAATTAGTTTTGAGTAGAGTGAAATCTAGCAGGCTTGCTCAGCTGGGTTTACTCGGTTGAGCGCCAGTCGCGCTCCTCAGTTTTTGGGCGTGACAGTGGGGCTGCACGATTCCTTCCGCGTCCTCATCATTGAAAGACAAGGTTCCTTTCATTATGTAATCTCGAGTCCATTTCTCCCTTGTTCTTGATAATTTGGTGCGTTTCAATATCGGCCCATGAGGAACATCGACCCCACCGATAATCATGTTAATGACGTATTGAGGTTTTTCTTGCTCATACTCCTTGTTAGAATTCCTACTCCCGAATGATTTTTTGCTCGGTCGATTAGGAATTCTCGAAGATGCCTGTTGTTGAATAATCGGGCTACTTCATCTCTCAATTGGCGGCGATCGTCCGTTCTGTGGCCGTGAGTGCCGTGATATTTACACATCTCGCTAGGATCCTTGTGCGATAGATCGTATTGTATCACTCAAGGCTATTTGGTGTCCTTGATACATCAGATAGCTGATACGATATCAGTAGCGTCAACGTTAAAGTTGTATTGCAATAACCTCGGTGCTTCCTTAGGCCCGACGGGCCTGTCGAAGCTATTTTTACTCATGAGTCCCCGACTTTGTTGACCTCAGTCATTTCTTGTTTCGCTTTTTATATGATTTCTCCCAAATACGTTACCTCTTGGATCCCCATTGTATGGTTGAGAGCGATCTCTGTTGAATCTTAGTTCACGATCAATGTCTCTCTTGGCTCCATAAACGGTTATGTCAGGATAAATAGAACCCAAAAAGGCCCCGAATTCATGATCTTCGATTCTAGTTTTTGATTGATACTTGTTATGCACGACGGCCTTGGTAACGATCGGATATTCTATCAGGTTCTGCTTCAGTTGTTGTGAAGCCACCGAGATTTGAATATTGAGTCCCTGAGTGAATGTTTGAACTTCCTAGTCATTAGCAACCGGTGGTAGATCCATCTGTTCCATCTAAAATCGAGACACTAACTCTACGAGCATCTAGTTATCTTTCTATTTTATTTTGAAAAGATCCGACTTCCTAGTGTTGACCTTGATGGCACCAGCGTGTGCTTTCACGAAAGAATCTGCAAGCTTAGCAAATTAGCCAATATAATTAGGAGGTAAGTTGTGATACCATATCATAGCTCCCTTTGACAGGGTCTCTTCAAATTTTGTCAACAGAAAGGACTCGATTTCATCGTCCTCCAAGTTGTTCCCTTTGATGGAAGATTTATAAGAGGGTACATGCTCATTTAGGTTGGTCATTTCATTATACTTAGGTATCTCTGGCATACGAAATTTCTTGGGGATTGACTTCGGAGCCGCGCTCGGAGGAAAAGGTTTTTTCACGAACTTCTTGGAATCCAGGACTTTCAATATCAGAGGTGCTCCTGTGATTAGGTATACCCTAGAATTATAGGTTTCCAATTTTTTGTCATTAGCTTTGATTTTCTTTTCCCTTGACTCCACTTGTTTTGTCAGTTCCTCGATTAGTTTTATGATCTCGGGGTTGGTCCCCGATTCATTCTCGTTAGATTTTTCTGCAACCGGTTCATCCCTGCAGGTAACGTCTCGGGGCGGATCGAGCTCGACTCTTCTTGGTGCGTGGCCTTGGTTTTGTAACTCGGCTATCGCCATTTGTTGAGCTTGAAACAATTTGAAGATCACACTTAAAATGGTCCCGTCTCCACCAACATTTTGCGTATTTTGAGCCACTGATCGGGCTATACCACAAATGCTACTTTCGGGATCAGTTAGTAGGTTCATGTCGATAGCCACATGTGAATTAGCGCCAATTGGTTCTGTGACCAGAATTTTGACGGGATCAGCAGGTGTTACGTTGTTACCGGGCGCTATATTGTTACTTTCACCTTGATAACCAAACACGTTGTCTACATGCAGGGGTGGTGATTGAGAGTTTGACATTATGTGTTTTAACCTGGAATTTAAGACACTTCAGAGAGCAAGTGTAAAGTAGTGTGTGTTATTGAGATATGTATCAAATAACCACTATTATCATTAGCCCCACGGTGGGCGCCAAACTGTTTACCATCAAAATCGTATAACAATTTAATTTGTACGTGATTTAACTTGATACAATAATGATAAATCAGATTGAAAATGAAATAAACAATGGGAAGGTAAATACAAACCACACAAGTTGAACAATCTTAGCCATAAAGGTTAGCCACCCTCGAGCCAAAAGTGCTTTATCGATACCAGAACAGAATGGCAAGAGAATAGTTAGAACTGAAAATAATAATATATTGCTTTTGGATGTGTGTTACAATGTGTTTTACAAGAAATCAAACCCCTTTTATATAGTAAGGGTGTTTACCGTGAAAATGGTAATTACAATTAAATTTAGTTATGTGGTTCCAAAAATACGTGATTTATCTACCGTTTATTGAATGGTTTTAACTAAATGTGTTGTGATAGAACAGTGAGAAAACGATTAAAAAGCTAAAGTAAAAAAATGATTCGGGCCTAGATCAAATGGTCGAATGAGCTATAACAGGCTTATAGGCCTTGAGATACACTATTTATGATCAATGATAAGTTATAAATGAAGAACAAGTAAAAGAAAGCAATAAATGCAAGTAAATCAGCTAATAAAGAGGAGTAGGGGATGTTTGATATTAATGCAGAGAATGTACTTGTGTCTTGTATTCAATGTATTGTATGTCCTCTCGTGCCTTTACAAAATGAAAAAACGTCCCCTTTTTATAAGAGGGAAATTCCCAACATTGTACATCAGCATTTATTACCAAGATTCGTAGCCGATACCGCTATTTAATGCCTGAGTACGGACTTGTACTTTACCACAGGGCTGTTTACCTCAATCCTCGTACTGCCTCCTTACGTCGACCCCAATTCATACTACCTCGAAGTTGAATAGTAGAGGGCGCCCGAGGTCGAGCTTCGGGCCATATCTCGAATATCACGCGAATAATCCACCGTATGTCGTAATAGATGTAAAATTGGACTTCCCGATTTTAACCGTACACAAAAAGTTGCCATAAATTTAAAAGATGTTGTTGATATTCGGGCCGAGTTGAGAGAGGTTTATGATCGCAAACACAAGAGAATAATCTACGCCCACCATAGATCCCGAAGGGGAACCCTCGAAGAAATCCATGATAGAGGTTTCAACCTTTTTGAGGAGATCGAGTTGGCCAGATTGGCCGAAAACGAAGCTGGACTTCTTATACCGGAGGGGAAAAAAGGCCGATAGGGCTACAGTCCCCGAGGGGGAGTAGGTTATGTTTCCTTTTATTTTTTTGGTTGAGGCCTTTCGTAAAAGCGCCCGTAAATGTATAATGCTTGCACGTGTAGGTAATTCTGTAGTTTTGACTGCCCAAAGGTAGCCCACCGACTATGATTCACTTTGTTAATACACCCCCTAATCAGCCCGGAAGCTTTCAGAAATGGACTCGTAAGCCCCAATATGCTTTCCGTTGGGCACTTTTTAGATAACCATTTCGGGTTTGATCTTCGATCGGGTTTTTTCGTCTCGAGCTTATTGACCCTATTGGGTTCTAGGTTAGACTGGGGGATTTTTGCGCTGGCTTTAAGGCCCTAACGCGACTTTAGTATTATTATATTTTTTATTGCTTAAAGATTTGTTCAAAGTTGTCTCGCATTCACCCGACTCTTCGATGGCCCAAAAGGACCTAGATTATGAATCATTATGATGAACGAAACAATTCATTCTTGTGAGCCGACATGAAAATGTTCGAAACTCTTTTATGTTAGCCGACATGAAAATGTTTGAAGCCCTCTTATACGAGTCGACATTAAAATGTTCGAAGCTCTTGCATACACTAAAGATAGCGTAATTGTAACCAGTTCTTTCCGAAAATTATTTCGAAGGATTTTATTTTAAGGCGATAGTCGGGCGTCCCTGAATTGCGTTGCTTTTGTTGCTGTTGGGTCGTAAACCATCGACCGGAGTCGTCTTTCCTAGCCGAAGCCCTTAGTCCCGAGTATCGCATCCTCGGCGTCTATATTCGAGGGTATGCTTTTTTAGGGGTCTTACAAGTTCAAATATATAGCCTTGGACTTTGAAGTCGGTATAGTGTTCTTGTTATTTTAGATATACTCATTTGGGGTCTTGGCCATGCCCGTATGACTTACTGCTTTGAGCGTATCTGAGGCTACTCTCTTAGGATCTTACAGCCTCGGGCTTTGACAAACCAAATTACAATGATAGCCGTTTCTGGAACTTTACAAAATGTTTTAACAATGAAATATTCTTTTGGCGATTTAGTACATGTATACATGTTCCCATTGTTGACAATTCAATTCTCGTAAGCGGACATGGTTCATTCGATTGTTTGGCATGACACACTATTTCCTTACCGATATCCTTATCGGATCGTGTTGTTCTTCGCGAGGGACGATCTTCCAGGATGCCGGCTTCTAGTATTTTGGGTCGATTGGAGAAAAACCTTGGATATTCACTCAATCTCTCCTTGGGTAGCATGGTGGTGTTGCCTCGTTAAAAAACTTGCCGGCAAAACCCTTCTCGGGATAAAATCCGGGCGAAGGAAAAGAGTGAAACACGTGCTCTAAATCATGAGGCCGTCGAATGGCGTTCTGACCCCTCTTTCTCAAAAGCCTGCACATGAGTTAGTAAGAAATGAGAACAAATTAGGGGGTTATCATAACTTAGTGGTTACGACGTTTGATAGCCCCGACGACGTGTTAGGATTTTACGCATACTCTAAGGTCCGAGCATATTGAAGACTTTCTCTTGATTCGGTGGGGCAATCTGGGTTGCCTCGCTATTCTTAATCCAAACCATGCTGGTCGAACCACCTGATTCCATAACACATGGTCAATCTGAAATGCATTTATAAAAGAAAAGATGTTACTAGTAGGTCGTCGTTAAGCGGCGGTGAGGTCCAAAAGCCTTTGTCGCTGAATACTAGGGCGACGACCTTTCACACGATCATGTGGATAATATGTTGCGGCTCTTCCGATTTGTTACTTCCATTCTCTTCTTTCTCTCGAGGCCAGTTTTTGGCCCGTTCACCGAGGAATTCTCTTAGGTGCCCTTTGCTGAGTGTCATGCTACTTATTCTCGGAGCTGCCTGCAATCTTCAATTTTATGACCGTGCGTGCCATGGAATCCGCACATTAGGATATGGTTCCTTTGCTATGTATCAGATAATATAGGCCCGGGCCATCTGATTTCCCTAATCTTGTTCACAGCAGCCACGATGTCTGAGACGTTGACGTTGAAATTGTACTCCGAAAGTCGAGGTACCTCTGCCGGTCATGTGGGGCGGTTAAAACCGACTTGACTTGTGAGTCCCCGAGGGTCATGGCCTCGGTCTGCCTTTCGGTCGTTGCATGGCATGATTCGTCTGGGAGCGCTTCTCTGATCCTTAACGTAAGGTTGGTATCTTTCTTTGTTCGCTTTTAGCTCTCTTGCCGGGAGCCGACGGGGGTACGCCGAACCTGAGGGGGGTGCCAATTGGTCGTCTTCGAACCTGATTTTTTATTGGTATCTGTTATGAACATCCGCCAAGTAACGGCATGATACTCAACAAAGTTTTGTTTCAGGTACTTTGAAGCTATAGAACTCCGTTCATTCAGGCCCTGAGTTAAGGCCTCTACAAATCAGATATGTGAGACAACTCCATCCGTTTCATTTGGAAGTGAGATACAAACTCCCGCAACATTTCTCTTTATTTCTACTTGATTTTGAAAACGTCCAACTTCCTGGTTGCGACTTTAATAGCTCCGTCGTGTGCGTTTATGAAAGAATCGCCAATACAGCGAACAAATCTATCGAATTGGGGGCAACGTTGTGGTACCACATCATGGTTCCCTTTGACATCGTTTCTCCAAACTTTTTTAACAGGACGAATTCGATCTTGTCCTCTTTTAAATCATTCCCCTTGACAACACAAGTGTAGGCGGTGATGTGCTCATTGGGATCTGAAGTACCGTTGTATTTTGCCAGGTCAGGCATTCAAAGTTTTGTGGAGAAGGGCTCCGAGGCCGCGCTTGAAGGGAAAGGCCTTTGTACGAACATTTTTGAATCCACACCTTTCAAAATTGGTGGTGCACCTTGAATTTGATCGACCCTCGTGTTGTGGGTCTCTACTTTTTTATCATTTGCGCCTATCCTTTTCTCCCCGGAGTCGATTCTCTTGGTCAGGTCCTCGAGCATTTTTATGATGGTTGGGTCGGTCGCCGACCCCTCGTTGCTCGACTTCTCCGGAACTTGTTCGATTCGAGGAGCCACCCACGGAACTACAGTGCTCGGGGTCTTTTTTTGGCTTTGAAGTTGAGTGATCGCCAAATGTTGTTCTTGCAATATTTCGAATATATCGTGAAGGCTTACATGCCTTTCTTCCTGAACCGGGGTGTTCTGAACCTCTTGTTCCCCCGCAGGGTGTGTGTCACCGTTGGTGTGGGAACTGACGTCGATGTGTTGGGCATTGCGCCAACCCTTGTCTACCAGGTTTGGATTTGGGACACCCTCTGTCACGACCCGAAATCTCACCTTCAGGTCGTGACTGCGTCTAACGTTGAACCCGCTAGACAAGCCAACATGTACAGTTAATATAACATCAAAACACCAATTTAACATAATTAACGGAAAACACTTTACAATCCTTAACAGCGGAAAATAGATAAATGCCTTAAAGCTAAGTGGAATAGTAAATACAAACGTCGCGTAATCCCCAAAAACCGGGAGTCACGACTCACGAACTATCTATAGAATGCAAAATACGAAGTCTGAAAGAAGATGCATAATTGTCTTGGAAAACTAGAGAAAGGACTAGACAACATGAGATATAAGGATAAAAGAGACGCCAAGGCCCACGAACGCCAGCGGGTATACCTTGAAGCCTTTGGGGTGGACTGAAGGAGACCCCATCAACGCTGTCCGCTGGGTCCGGGTGCCGGATCTGCACAACATTAAGAAGTGTAGTGTAGTATCAGTACAACCGACCCCATGTACTGAGTAAGTGCCGAGCCTAACCTCGGTCGAAGTAGTGACGAGGCTAGACTTAGCAACAACGTTAACCTGTCCTATTCTACAACCCAAAGCATGGAAAAACAAGGCAAGAGATATACATACAAGTATGGGGATACGAGAGCAGTTAAAGGGGAACAGATGAGATAGAGCAGTTAAATGAGCATGAATAGCAGACAAGAAAAGGCAATTTAACAAATGAATGCTAAGGAAACCAGTGTAAATGCCAGAAATGTAAATAATGGCACAACATCACACTTCGGCTTTTACTCTATTCCTCACAATGCGATGTATGGTGTGAAATAATCATGAAACATGGCACGACATCACCCTTCGTGCTTTTACTCTCTTTCTCACGATGCAATGTTATGTATGTCAATGTAATCAATGTAAATCATGGCACGACATCACCCTTCGTGCTTTTACTCTCTTCCTCACTATGCAAATTATGATGTAATCAATGTAAATCATGGCACGGCATCACCCTTCGTGCTTTTACTCTCTTCGTCACGATTCAATGTATTATGTATGTCAATGTAATCAATGTAAATCATGGCACAACATCATCCTTCGTGCTTTTACTCTCTTCCTCACTATGAAAGTTATGATGTAATCAATGTAAATCATGGCACAACATCACCCTTCGTGCTTTACACTCTTCCTCACCAAAACATTGACAATATAAATAGCAAGGAATGCAGCATAGTGGAAATACAACTCAAAATCACCCGGCAAAGGGAAAGTATCAGTCAATATCATAACAATTTCCCGGCAAGGGTCTCAGCTATAACCAATCATTTCAAATATATCCTTTACAATTGGTTTCTCAATCGAACCAATACATCATGAGTTCATCACCCAGAGATTTCACAATATTCAACTTCCAAGTAGAGACAAATTCATATTATGACGAACATGGAAGTAATAATAAGAATTTCATCAAAAATAGACTCACGGGCATGCTTGACACACAATGCATAGGTACTCGTCACCTCACATATGCATTGAACATGATAAACACATAACACATAGCACACAATACCTATTCCCTCACCAAAGTTAGGCAAGTCACTTACCTCGGGTCCAAAAAAATAGCAATCAAGCCTATAACACCGCCTTTCCTTTAGAATCTGACTCCGAAACGATATTATCTGGACATAATTAACTCAAGTATATCAATAATGACTCAATAAATCAATCCCATAGCCTAATTACCCATTTCCTAGCATTCTTCCAAAAATATCAAAATTCGACCCCGGGACCGCTTGGTCCAAAATTTGACAGTATACACTAATGCATAAAGCCATTAGCTGTAATATTTTTAAGTAAGGGATGCACAAATACGTAAGTAAAAATATTTTATTATCACAAAAATAATGGAAAACAAAAATTCTAAACCTAGATGGGACAAAAGGTTAAATGTAAGTAGGCAACTAAAGTAAAGGTGGAAAGGCAAATATCATGGGGAAAAAGGCAAGTAAAGGTTAAAGAGAACTATAAAAATAATCGAAAGCAAAACTTGAATATTTATATTATAATTAATTTTATGTGTATCATGTAACATAGTATGTATTCCCGTATGGTATTGTTATTTCGGTATATTATTTTTGAATACCGAATACCATACTAATACCATTGTTTTATAAAAACTATACCGAATACCATAGCAAATACAAAAATATCGAATACCAAATACCAAAAGTTTTGGTTTTAGCATGGTAAGTCGGTATTTATCACATTATGCACAACCCTATATGCTACTGTGGATTGGTGGACGAAAGTCGTTTGCTTTAACTTTCCAGGAAGGCCCGTTATCGAATGGAAGGGTGATATTGCAACACCAATGGAAGGGTTACTTCTTACATTAAGGCTCGAAAGATGATCTTGAAAGGATGTATCTATCATTTGGTGCGAGTGAAGGTTGCGGCGACAAAGCCTCTAGATCTTCGATCAGTTCTAGTTGTTAACGAATTCCCCTATGAGCTATCGGGTATCCCTTGCGAGAGGGATCGAGTTTGCAATCGACATGCTTACAGATATTCAACAAATATCTATTTCTCCGTACAGAAGTGCTCCTTCAGAGTTGAAGGAATTGAAAGTTCGGTTGAATGATCTTCTATATAAGGGCTTCATCTGGACCAACACTTCCCGGTAGGGTGCCCCTTTGTTATTTGTTCAAAATAAAGACGGTTCGTTGAGGATGTGCATTGATTACAGACAGTTTAAAAAGGTAACCGTTAAGAACAAATATCCACTTTCAAGGATTGATGACTTATTTGACCAATTGCAAGGTGCTAAGTATTATTCGAAGATAGATCTCAGATCTCGGTATCATCAGTTAAAAGTCAAGGAAGAATAGGTACCGAAGACAGCCTTTCAGACCAGATATGATCATTACGAGATCCTTGTTATGTCCTTCGGTCTAACTAATGCACCAACTATTTTTATGCTTTTTGATGAATCGAGTATTAAAGCTATTTTTGGATATATTTTTAGTCATATTTACAGATTATATTATAGTAAATTCTCAATCAAAAGCGTATCACGTAGAGCATTTGTGAACAGTTTTACGCAAGCTCTGAGATCATAAGTTGTACTCTAAATTTTCCAAATGCGAGTTCTAGTTGAACTCAACGACATATAAGCTCAAGTTTTCCCCATAATGTGGAGCAATACATACGGTATTGAACGTGTCCACGATTCGTAAATGCTTGGGAGACCCATCCCATGTTACGCACATTGAAGATGTCCAAATCACAGAAGATCTATCTTATGAAGAAATTCTGATAGCCACTCTGATAGTTAGTTAAGGTACTTTGAAAAAATAAAAATGTAGAAGAAATGACATCGGAGGCCAAAGAAGATATGAAATCGAAATACCCTTATTTGTTTCTGACTGTAATAAATAATATTGAGACCAATATAGCGGGCATAACTCAAAATACCGTGGAGGGTAACTGAAGAATTTTGAGACATTAACTGTGATTCAACATTTGAGGACGAATGTTTCAAATGAGGGGATAATTTTACACCCCGCACTCCTTATCCACCCTTAAGGTTGAAAGATGATAAGTTTGACTTCTAGTTCAATCGTTCGGCCGTTGACACACTAGTGGAACAGAAAGGTTATTACGTTTCACCAGATTTCACCAGCTGCCCCACTGGACATAGTGTCTGTTGTGGGGCTACCCTTTTGGTGCGTGGGGAAGTGGATTTTCTAGATTTGATATAGTATGCAATACGAATTTCTTCTCTTACATACACAACATTGCCAACTTTAGTTTTTTCCATACACGCTCTCAAGATCCCTTTAAGAACTCATAAACGATTCAAGGCTTAATCAAAGGCGAACCTAGAAGAATTTAACATAAAGGATCTCGTGATCATCACTGTATCCTCTGTCTTCTCTTCATACAAGTTTTGGAGATTTAGTGAAAGTGAAGATAACCACCATAGAAGTGTAAGAAATCAAGAAGCGTAGTTTGTCTTTTCAAAAGGTATGTAAGGCACCCTTCTTTATTCGAATGACTTAATGTAAGTGTTTCTTTCTAAACGATTCCTTATGTTGTAATCCTTTACTGTTTTAAGCTTTTTTTAATGACGTTGTTCATAATCTTGTATGTTCCTTCCCGGTGGCATTTTCATTCATGTCTGAGATGTTTCCAGATGGTACTTTGAGGTCGAACAAAATGTGATTAATTCTAAGTTTAATTCTTGATATCTCTTGAAATTAGTTTTGAATTTGCTATATATATATATATATATATATGAAATATTATGAAATATTATTGATTTGTGTGATATGAAATATTACCGAGTCCTCTTAAGACCGGGTACGCCGAGCCTTGTTGAGGCTGGGTACAACTGAGACCTCCTAAGTCCAAGTACGATGTGATGAAGACATAAAACTTTACCCAGTCCTCTCCGAGGCCGGGTACAACATAGGGTGATATGTCCAAAGAGTGGATGAATTTTATTATATTATTTTAAATATTTAATGCATAGCCCCAATGAGTGCTTGTCTTTTACAAAACTTGTATACATTCATAATTCATGCTTACTGTAGTGGACGCTCCGGTGGCTTGTCTTTGGTGTTCAAGTTGAAATTGTTTACTCATACCTCTTATGTCATGCTTTTGGTTTACATACATCAATGTCACATAGGTACTGTTGGGTGTTATGTTGATGCCCACATGTACAGATAGAACCGGAGACATCCCTTCTTAGTAGGATGCTCGTTCTAGCTATTGGTTGTTGCATTCACTTCTCCGGAGTAGCTGAAAAGAAGTCGATAAGTACTGGAGTACATGTCTCGATCATTTTGGGTATGGTGGAGCCTTGTCCTGACCAATTTGTATATTATGGTAACTCTTAGAGGCTTGCAGACTAGGGTCTGATGTGTATGTAAATGTTCGTTATGTCTGTATTGGAAACACTCGTGTCTATATAAAATATTGAAAGTTTCTTCCGTAGTCAATTGTGAGAATTTTCACTTTTGGTATTATACTTGGAATCCTGGTTGACCTAGATTTCATGTTAAAGGGTTTAAATATGGACATAGGTTCGCATAGGCCTTTAGGCGTCGTTTGTTGGTTGCACCTCCCGAGGTTGGAGTGTGACACTTAACTACCTCAATATTCAATTCCACCTTAATCCCCTCAGTGGATATCACATGACCCACGAATGCCACTGAGTATATCCAAAACTTGCACTTGGAGAATTTGGCATATAGCTTCTTCTCCCTCAAAGTCTAGAGCACGACCCTAAAATGCTACTTATGATTCTCCCGGCTGCGAGAATACACCAATAAATCATAAATGAAAACTATGACGAAGGAATCTAATATGTTATTTATCAAGTGCATGAAAGTTGGTGGGGGCATTGGTCAACCCAAAAGTCATTACCAATAAATCTTAGTGGCAATAACGGATCCTGAATGCCATCTTAGGAATATCTGAATCCCTCTACAACTGATGGTACCCTAATCTCAAGTCAGTCTTCAAGAATACCCTAGCACCCCGAATCTAGTCGAATAGATAATCAATATGCGGTAAGGGATACTTGTTCTTGATTGTAACCTTTTTCAACTTCATGTAGTCATTGCACATCCTCAAAGGCCCATTTTTCTTCCTCACAAATGGACCGGTGCACCCCAAGGTGACACACTAGGCCTGATAAAACCCTTATCAAGCAATTCATATATCTTCTCCTTCAATTCCTTAAACTCCGTTACTGTAATGTGATACAATGGAATAAAGATGGGCTGAGTGCCCAACACCCAATCAACACCAAAATCAATATCCTTGCCGGGTGGCATGCCTGATAGGTATGTTGGGAACACATCTATAAGCTCCCTAACTATCGAAACTGACTCAACCGTAGGAGTATCAGTACTAATATCCCGCACAAAGGCTAAGTATGCCAATCACCCATTTTCAACCATCCGCTAAGCCTTCAAGTATGAAATCACTTTACTGGGAGTGTGACCAAAAGAACCTATGCACTCTACCCTAGGTAGCCCTGACATCGGCAATGTTACGATTTTAGTGTGATAATCAAGGATAGCATGGTATGGAGATATCAAATCCATACCCAAAATCACCTCAAAATCAACTATGATGAGAAATAACAGATCATCTCTAGTCTCATAAGACCCAATAGTAACCACACAAGACCGATATACACAGTCCAGCATAATAGAATCACCCACCGGTGTAGATACATGAACATGCATATCTAAAGAATTGTAAAGACCCGTAATATTTTATGTTTAAAATAATGCCCGAATGGGTCCCTGTGTTGTTATAACTGTAGAAATTCTTAAAAACGGACCTTTTTGATAAATAACATACCAATATGTCCATAAATACTACCCAAAACTATCCAAAGCTTCCAAATACCTATGATAACATCATACCAATGTATCAAAGGCCAAAATACAAGTTAAACGTGTCTTGAGTTCAAGAACCTTAAACTTCAACCAAGCATCCGATTCAAGCTTAACCAATCCGGATTATAACCAAACTTGGCACATAAGTCCCAAATGCTAAAATGAAGATATTCTAACTTTTGAAATTAAAATACAAGTGGGATATAATCAAATTCAATCCTTGATCAAACTGAGGAATTCTGCAAACCATCAATTTGCTGACTATCGACAAATAGCGCCAAACCACGCTAGGAACCTTTATATCCAAATTCGAACATATGTCTAGGTCCAAAATTCCTATACAAACCTATTGAAATCACCAAGTCATCAATCCAAGGTCGTTTACTCAAAAAGTAAATCTTGGTAAAACTCACAATTAATGACTAAACATACAAGAAGCACTAAATGGGAAAATGGGGCTCAAATACTCAAACAACCGACTGGGTCGTTACACGTGGATGAATGTCACGAACCAAAATCCCAACCATGTGTTAGTCAACCCCTCTAGGACCTTAGCGGGTCCTATTGGCTCGATCTAAGTGAGAATCTCACCATCCGGAGCTAGATAAGGTTCGGTTGTAGGTGTTGTTGGATGTGTTCTAGGGTTAAATCTGCCTCTGTCCCCAGCCCTTGATAGTGGCTGCTATCTGGGGCTTTGGTTCAAGCTCGCCTGCGGATGAAGTGTGTGTCTCGTCATCTATTAGAGAATAAGAGAGTAAAGGTTCAAACTTTATGACAAAATAAAGTTGTACGATAGAGAAAGAAAGAAAGTAAAGTTTTTCAAAAATCTTTATAGCCTGTCGAAAATAAGTACAGACATCTCTGCAGTGATCATCGAGACTCTATCAAGCTTTCTCATGACTCGAGATACGTAGGAAACCATGAGGTCGTGATGATTCCTAACACTACTTGCTATGAAAGTACATATTTAGCAACAATAAGCAAAGCAATTTTAACAATTAACATTATTATGATAAATATAATGTACGAAATCTCGTAAATACATAACAAGGATAAAACTTAGCGCTATCTAAAACAATCACCAAGATTTGGAATCATAAGTACATGAGCCACTAGAGTACTAAATACAGAGTCTGCAAAGAAAACACAATAATGTCTTGTACAGTAAATAGTAATTAAGGATAGAAAGTGGACTCTAGGGTCTACGAATGCCATGCAATAGTACCTCAAGTCCCGTGGATATTCGAGCTATTTTACTCTCAATGCTGCTGGGACCACTACTAGGATCTACAAAACAAGTACAAAAGTACAGTATGAGTAGAACTGATCCTAATAGCAATAACCTACATCGCTAAGACATGCAATCCAATCCCATTATTAATAAAAAGTACCATTGCAGTGTGAAACCCGATTCCAATATATCAATTCATTTGAAAGTGCTCAATAATAATAAAATATGGTGAAACTCATAACATAACAAAAAGAGAACTAAAACACATAATTCACCAATGAAATACAAGGACGAACAAAGAGGGCCAGACAATTAAATATTCAAGAACCAGCCTCACAGTATATATATATATATATATATTGTAATGACTCAGCCGATCGTTTTGAATATTTTTGCCCTATTCCCCTATTTAATGCTTATTCTATGTTCATATTTGGTAATGTGACTTATAGGGATGGTTGTTTTTGTTTCGTGGATGTTTTGGAATGAATTGAGACACTTAGTGTCTTGGTTGGAAGCTTAAGTTGAAAGAGTTTACTGAATGTTGACTTATGAGTAAACGACTCTGGAATGGTTTTTTGATGGTTCTGATAGCTTATTATGGCGATTTTGAACTTAGAAGTGTGTCTGAATAGTGATTTGGAGTTCCATAGGTCGTTTTGGCTTGAATTGGCGAAAGTTGGAAAGTTGAGAAGTTTGACTGAGAGTTGACTTTAGTGATATCGGGCTTGGATTTTTTTCATGGAAGTTGGAATAGGTACGTTGTGTCATTTATGACATGTGTGAAAAATTTGAAGTTAATCCGAGTTTGTTTGGAAGGTTTCAGCATTGGTTTTAGAAGTTGGAAGTTCAATAGTTTATTAGGCTTCAATTGGGGTGCGATTCGTGTTTTTGATGTTGTTTTATGTGACTTGAGGATTCAACTATGTTCGTATGATGTTTTAGGATGTGTGGAATGCTTGGATGGGGTCCCCGGGGCCTCGGGTGTAATTAGGATTATGTTCAGCTCATTTTGGACTTTGTTAGATTGCTGAAGTTTTTGTTGATGGTTTCTTCTTTTGCGACCGTGAAACGAGGACCGCGATCGCGTATGGTTAAGATTGGAAGATGGGAATTTTCTCACTGCGTTCGCGAGATTTTGTCTGCGATCATGAACCTTTGAGGAGTTGTGCTACGCGAATGTGTGCGAGGTGGCGTGTTTGCAATGAAGGAAGAGTAGACCTGGGATGTCATACGCGTTGTTTTGCGCGATCGCGTGAGTCTGTTAGCGTTCACGCATGTTTGAGAAGTAAGTCATCGTGTTCGTGACCAGATTAGTGTGTTCGCGTAGGAGATTTTTGGCTATTGAAGATTTTGTTCTTCGCGATCGCTTGGGAAATTCCACGAATGCGTAGTGTAACCACTGCACAGACTATTTTATTTCCAAAATGAGGGTTAGAGTATTATTTCATATTTGGACTTGGGGAGCTCGGTTGGGGGCAATTTTTGAGAGGGATTTCACTACAAATCAAGAGGTAAGTTATTTTTTATCGCTTTTGCCCATTAATGTTGAATACCCATTGATTTCTACACCTAGATTATGTGTTTTAAGGTAAAATTTGGGGTTTTGGACTAAGGATTTAAGAGTAAGATTTGGGGTTTTGGACTAAGGATTTAAGAGTAAGATTTGGGGATTTGAGGGTCGCTTTGTGGTCGGAATTGGATAATTTTGGTATGGTTGGACCCGTTAATGAATGGATGTTCCGATTTTGTGAATTTTTCTAGGTTACGAGGTGTGGTCTCGGGGTCGAAATTTTTTGTTGACTTATTAATTTGGTTAAAGAACATAGCTTTATCGTATTGAATTGATTCCAATAGCCTGTAATGATTATAATAAAGTGTTTGTCACTAGAGTCGAGTCATTTGGAGGCCAATTTGTGAGGAAATGGTTTGTTGGAGCATTGAGTTGCGCACTTTGGGGTAAGTAAAACTTCTAAACTTGGTACTCATGGTATGAATCCCTAAAATACGTGTTATGTGGTTTGTGTTGAGGTGACACACATGCTAGGTGACGGGCGTGTGAGCGTGCACAGTGATAAATATTACTCAGTTGATTATGTGGAAAATTGTAGTTATCTAGTCTTGTTATATTCGTGGAACTTCTATGTTAGAGTAATTGAGTTGTGAATCATAGGTTATGTGCTTATTATGTTGGCACCAGCTGAAGTCATTTCTATTGTTGAGATATTTTCTTAAGTTGGAATTATGTACTCAGTCATATTCATTTATTTGCATAGCATATCTCAGTCTCTGTTATCATTTACTGTTACATCATGTTATCATTGTTCGGGCTGAGTGGTATGAGATTTGTGAGCCCGTGAGACTGGAGAGATTGATGACTGAGTTGGGGACTAAGAGCGGGATTGTGAGTGGCATTTATGCGATCGGGCTGCATGCCACATTAGTTATTTATGGGATGGGGTTGCACGCCGCAACATGCCTTATTGGCATATTGATGGGATCAGGTTGCACGCTGCATTAGGCTTTTATTGACTTATTCTAGGATCGATATGTATGCCACAACAAGACATGTTGGCCATATATTTGGGCTTGGGCAGGATCCGCCCCTTTGGAGTCTAACATACCAGCTGTGAGCATAGGTACCGTACAATGCTGGTGGTTGTGTGTGATGAGTGGTAGTCGAGACATGCATGTTGAGTACTCTGAGAGCGTGAGTACCTGGGAGTATCACTCTGATGCATTAAATTTGACATGCGTATTTGACATGTAGTCATAGAGATGTAACATTCCTCATGCTATTTGTACTGGCATATTTTATAAATGACGAACTTAAATTGTTGAACTCGAAAGAATGTCAACATTTCTGCACCGTGTACAAACTAATTATAGAAGTTCTCTGAGATTTTATTATCATTCCCTATTATATACGTACTATCATCATTTGGATTCGGGTTGTATATTTCTATGCTCGTCACTACTTTTAGCCCAAGGTTAGTCCTATTAATTATTAAGTACATTGTGTCAGTTGTATTCATATTACACTCTGCACTTCGTGTGCAGATCCAAATACACCTGGACGAGGTTGTTGCTAGATTTTGTGATGTATCTGTTCGGAGACTGTTGAGGTAGTTGCTATGACTCCCGCAGACCTCGACTCTCCTTCCTTTCAGTTTATCAAGTACTGTTCAATTATCTAGATAGAGTATTAGAGATTTAGACTGTGTTGAGACTTGGTAGCTCATGTACTTCGTGACACCAAGGTTTTGCGATTTTTTGTCATTGAGTTTCAGTTATTTATGAGATTTTCCACCGTTGAACTTGTTAGAAATCATGTTTTTTATTCAAATCTGTAGTTATTATTTGATTGTCGGCTTTCTGAGTAATGTGATAGGCGTCATTACGACGGGTTAGGAATAGGGTCGTGGCAAGTTGGTATCCAATCACTAGATTACTTAGGTCACACAAGTCATGAGAAGGTTTTGTAGAGTCTGGCGGATCGGTATGGAGACATCTGTACTTCTCTTCGAAAGGCTACCGAACCAATAGAAAACTTCATTTTCTTATAATCTTGTCATGTGGATTTGTTGACTCCAAAAATTAAACTTTTATTAATATATTCTCTCACATATGGTGAGGAAACGTGAGGCCGGGTCGGTAGACGGCCACTAGTACCACCAACAAGGGCCGCAAGAGGTTGGGGCCATAGTAGAGGTTGAGATACAGCTCATAAAGCAGCAAGAGCAGCACATGTGGAACCACCAATTGCTCTAGCTTAGGGCAAGATACCAAATATGGTTGAGCCGGTGGGAACAACTTAGGCAATAACTATGCCCATTGTGATTCCATGCCTTCGGGAGCTTTTGGCCCAGATATTGACTATATGCACTATCCTTGCTCATGTGGTTTTAGTTCAGGTCACACCAGCCACTTCTTAGGGTGGGGGGAGGGTGGTGCTCAAACTCCCATCGCACGTAGTCCAGAGCAGGTGGTTCAGGGATTTAAGACACCAGGGGTACTACAAGACCAGCTAGTTATAGTTTCTCGGGCCCAGGTTGATCCACATAAGAGTGACGAGGAGTAGAAGAGACTAGAGTAGTTTGGGAGGCTTAGTCCTCCAGAGTTCAGTGGGGCTGAGTCATAGGATGCTAAGGATATCGTAGATAGGTGCAGGCAGATCATTTACTACTTTTCAGTTTTCAGGGATAGCCTTGAGATTGTGGGAGGTCTATAAGTTGAGTAGGCTAGCTGAAGTTCCACCACTTACGTGGCATGAGTTCTCAGTTCTATTCTAAGAGAAGTTTGTTACACAGACCCGTAGGGAGGAGTTGCATAGGCAGTTTGAGCAGCTACCGCAGGAGGGTATGTCGACGACCTATTATGAAATGGGGTAATTAGAGTTGGCTCGTCACACGATATAGTTGGTTCCAATACAGAGGGAGGGGATTAGGAGGTTCATTGGTGGAGTTAACTATGGGTTTCGTTTTATCATGACTTAGGAGATTGTGTCAAGTGCAACGTTTGACGAGGTGGTTGATATTTCTAATTGTCTAGAGCAGGTTTGCGGTTAGGAGCATGAGTAAAGGGAGGGCAAGAGGCCTCATGGTTCTAGTAGTTTCAGTAGTGCCTCCTCTGGAAGACAGACCCACCACAACAGGGGTCGTTCTTATAGGCCTGCTCAGATGGCTCCTCTTGTTGATTGTGGTGCATCAGCTAGCCATGGTTCATACAGTGCTCATGCGGGTCAGTCATCTCTCAGTGCCCTCCTGCCTTAGAGTTCATCTCGTGCTCTATCAATTCAGGGTTCATTTGTACCAGGTCCTTATAGTAGTTAGCTGGTTCTCGGGAAGGGGGGGGATTCGAATCAGTACCAGTAGCCATTTATAGATTAATATTGCTTTAAGAGTGGAGAGTTTGGGCATATGAAGAGGCATTGTCCACTTGTTTTGGGAGGGCCAATTTAGTAGAGGGGTCATGATATGACTTCCGCACCAGTTATTTCACCACCCGCTCAAGCAGGTTGGGGTGGAGCTTAGGCATCTAGAGGTCACCCTAGAGGGGTAGGCCGATCAGGTAGCGGTCAGGCTCGATGCTAGGCTTTTCTCGCCAGGCCAGAGGCTATTGCTTCTGAAAAAGTGATCACATGTATTATTTTAGTGTACCATAGGGATGCTTCCATATTATGATCCTAATTCTACTTATTCATATGTTTCATCATATTTTGCTCATTATTTTCTTATGCCCAATGGTTCTTTAGTTAAACCTATTCATGTGTCTGTGCCGGGGGGTGATTCTAGTGTTATAGATCGCATACACCGGTTGTGTCTTGTAACCATGGGGATTAGAGATGATAGTGATATCTTATTGCTTAGTAAGGTTGGGTTTGACGTGATTATGGGCATGGATTGGTTGTCCACATGTCATGATATCTTGATTGTCACACTTAGACCGTGACGTTTGGCGATGCCGGGATTACCTAGGATTGAGTGGATAGGTTCTCTGGACTATTTTCCTTGTTGGGTAATCTCATATTTTAAGTCCTAACGGTTGGTTGAGAAGGATTGTGTGGCATATTTGGGTTTTGTGAAGGATGTTGGTGTTGATACTCCTACAACTGATTCTGTTCTTGTAGTGCGAGACTTTCCAAATGTGTTTCCTGCAAACCTGTTGGCTTATCACCCCACAGGGACATTGACTACCTCGTTCATGATTTAGAGTTTGCAGACATTGTCCATACATTATAGATTTGGAGGCATTATCTATACGGTTTATCTTATAGTTATTTATAGATCATTGAAATCAATAGCACTTGTTCTAGCAAAAAGATCTAAATTTGATGCAACGGAGATGGTTGGAGCTATTAAAGGACTATGATTTTACCATTTTGTATCATCTTAGGAAGACCGTTTTGGTGGCCGATGCCTTGAGTAGAAAGGCGGTGAGTATGGGTAACCTTGCATATATTTTTGTTGGTAAGAGACTGTTTGCATCCGATGTTCATCCCTTGGCCATTGAGATTTTAAGGTTAGACTTTTCGGAGCCTAGTCAGGTTATAGCTTGCATGGTTTCTTGGTTTTCTTTATCAAAGCACATCAGTATGACGACCCCCATTTGCTTTTCCTTAAGGACACAGTTCAACAAGGTGATTCCAAGGATGTTTCCATTGGAGATGATGGGATGTTGCGGATGCATGGTCGGATTTGTGTGCCCAATATAGATGGGTTACATGAGTTGATTCTTGAAAGGGCCTACAATTCACGGTATTCCATTCATCTGAGTGCTGCAAAGATGTACCAGGACTTGAGGTAGCACTATTGGTGGAGGAGAATGTAGAAAGATATAGTAAGTTTGTAGCTCGGTGCTTGAACTATAAATAGGTCAAGTGTGAGCATCAGAGGTCGGGCGCTTTGCTTCAGAGGCTGGAGATTCCTGAGTTGAAATCGGAGTGTATCACCATAGACTTCGTTGTTGGACTCCCATAGACCTTGAAGAAATTCGAATGGAGACTAAGTTCTCACATTTCATTCCGGTGGTGACTACCTGTTCGTTGGAGCGGTTTGTTGAGATCTATATCCGCGAAATTCTTCCTCTTCACGGCGTGCAGGTGTCCATTATTTGTGATCAGTGCACGCAATTCACATTGCAATTTTGGAGAGCAGTATAATGAGAGTTTGGCACACGGGTTGAGTTGAGTACAACATTGCACCTTTAGACAGCTGGACAGTCCAAGTGCACCATTCAGATATTGGAGGATGCGTTATGCACCTGTGCTATGGATTTTGGGGGTTCTTTGGATAGGTTTCTACCGCTTGCAGTGTTTGCATACAATAAGAACTACCAATTGAGTACTCATATGGATCCATATGAAGCCTTATATGAGAGGTGGTGTCAATGTCGAATTGGGTGGTTCGAGTCGGGGAAGGCTAGGTTGTTGGGCACGGATATGGTTCAAGATGTCTTGGAAAAGGTCAAGTTGATTCATGATCGTCTTTTCATGGTACAATATAGACAGAAGAGTTACGCCGATCGGAAGGTCTATGATGTTTCCTATATGGTGTGAGAGAAGGTATTACTCAGAGTTTCACCCATGAAGGGTGTTGCGAAGTTCGGGAACAAGGGCAAGTTGAGACCTTGGTATATTGGCCCTTTAAAAGTGCTTGAAAGGATTTGAGAGGTGGCCTACAAGCTTGCATTACCACCTAGTCTATCGAGTGTTCACCAGTGTTTCATGTTTCCATGTTTGGGAAGTACTATAGTAATCTGTTTCATATTATGGACTTCAGCACGGTTCAGTTAGATGGTGATTTGACTTATGATGTGGAGCCGCTATCAACATTGGATCGGCAGGTTCTAAAGTTAAGATCAAAATATATAGCCTCCGTGAATATTTAGTGGAGAGGTCAGCAAGTCGAGGAGTCAACTTGGGAGACGAGAGAGAGATGTGGAGAAGCTATTCACACCTATTTGAGATTCCAAGTATGATTCTAGACCCATTCGAGGACGAACATTAGATTAAGAGGGGGCTAATGTAACGACTCGTCCAGTCAGGTTGAGTATTGTAGTCATGTTCCTCCGTTTATTGCTTATTCTATGTTCATATTTGGTCATATGACTTTCCAGGGTGGTTAATTTAGTTTTGGGGATGTTTCAGAATGAATTGGGACGCTTAGTTCCAAGGTTGGGCGCTTAAGTTGAAAGAGTTGACCGGATGTTGACTTATGTGTAAATGATTTTGGACTTAGGAGTATGTTCGGATATTGATTTGGAGGTCCGTAGGTCGTTTTGGCTTGAATTTGCGAAAGTTGAAAAGTTGAGAAGTTTGACGGAGAGTTGACTTTATTGATATTAGGCTCAGATTTTGGTTACAGAAGCTGGAATAGCTCTGTTGTGTCATTTATGATTTGTGTGAAATATTTGAGGTCAACCAGAGTTGGTTCGGTATGTTTCGGCATTGTTTTTAGATGTTGTTAGTTCAATAGTTCATTAGGCTTGGATTGGGGTGCGATTTGTGCTTTCAATGTTGTTTGATGTAATTTGAGGCTTTTTCTGAGTTCCTATGATGTTTTAGGATGTGTTGGTATGCTTGTATGGGGTCCCGGGGGCGTTAGGTGTCAGCTCAAGTTCGATTCGTTTTGGACTTTGTTAGATTGCTGAAGTATGTGCTCTTGGTTTCCTCTTTTGCTATCGCGGTCGCGAAAGGAGGACCGTGATCGCGTAGGGTGATAAGTGTAAATTTTGACTACTTATTAGCGCCTTTTAGCTTTTGTTTTAGTCGTGAAGCATCAAATTGTGTTCCCGAAACTGATGAAATGTGCTAAATTGCATGAATATTGATAGATGGACTCCTGAGATGAAATCCAACTCATAAAGCAGTAATCTAAACTCAAGTCAATAAAAGGCACATAAGCTCACAAGGTTCGGACCGCAGAATTTAATTTGTGGCTGCAGATAATGAAGAAAGGTCCAGCAGACTTTTCTGCAAAGTGCAGATCGCACTTTAATTGTGCGTCCGCAAAATATTGACTAGGAACAAAGTTCAGAAAATGAGCGAATTTCCATGTTTCCAAGCCCCTCAGATGTGTGGACCGCACAAAGTTGTGTGGCCGTAGAAGAAGTGCGTTGCGGCCGTATACGTAAAATTGCAGACCGTAGACGACAAATTTGCGACCGCAGTTACAAATCTGCGGAGCGCAGAAAGAATGCATCGCGGCCTCATATCAAAATTATGCGGCCGATGACCTCCAATTCCTGACAAGTTGAAGAAATCTGCGCACTGCACATGGAATTGTGCGGCCACAGAACCTATCGAAGGGCATTTTTGTCCAAAAGTTCCATCCGTGTATAAATAGACGATTTTCATAGATTTTGGTAAAATTTTGACATCAGCAGCTACAGTAGCCGTTTCTCTTTACTTCTTTTAGTAGTTTCCCATATTTTAGGATATTTTAACAAAGATTTTATCATTTTGATTTCACATGAGTTTAATTATCATTTTTTTCTACTTCTTCGATTTCAAGCATGCGTAGCTATATTTTTACTAGGGTTGTAATCCTACACTAATGTGTTATCCTTATGGATGTTTAATTTAATACTTGTTTATGATTGGGTGTTTATTATTTAGCCTTGTTCATGCATTAATTTTTTGAATTAATGGTTGCACATGCCTATTTGACTTTGTCTCTTCTTGAGAAAGAAAGACTTAGTCTAGGGATACTTGGCTAACAAGAAATTGGCTCAATCGAGAGGTTGATAAACCCAATTAAAGGGATAAGCCTAGAGATATTAATAACCCGACTTGAGCTTTTATCAACAGTTTTATGCAATACCCATTTGGACTTGAGAAAGCCAAATTGGACAAAATCACTCTCTAACTGAGAGATATTGAGTGGGTAATTGAGAGTTGATATCTATAATACACCAATTCAATAAAACAACCATTAAGGTCTATATCCCATTAGGCAAACAACTAGGTGATGGTCATAACCCTAGGATTTTTACAAAACTTGAAAAACCACAAAAACAATTCTCTTAGTTTTATTTCTTCTTTTGTAATCTTAGTTTAAAATTAGGCATAGAAACAATCCAAAATTGTGAAAGTGTAAATTAAGATAGTCAAACTCACGTACTACAATATATTCTCCTAACTCCAATATATAGCTCCATGTGGAAATCAACCCCGACTCTTGATGGGTATTATTATTGTAATCAACCGTTTCATAACCTTTATTTGAGGTGCGAAATTGGACGAGATAAATTTTTGACGTCGTTGCCGGGGAGGTAAAAATGGTGTTAGCTATATATTTAGGTCTGTTTTTGGAATATCTTCTTTTCCTTCCTTGTTACCAACGTGTTGAGAAATTGTAGGTGTAATCATGGCAAACAATGAGCTCGAAAACATAGCTTTGGGGGATGTGGACGTTGAGGATGATCAAATAGATGAGGTGCCTCTAGAACCTCAAGCCAATAGACGAGGCTGAGTGCCTCATGACAATGTGCCCGCTCCACCCCACCTCAACAAGAGAGGCTCCACACAGGGTATTGCCGAATGAAGGGTATGCAAGTGCTATAATCCCTCCCCATATTAGGGTGGGAAACTTTAAAATAACCGATGTGATGCTCACTTTACTCCAACAACGAGGGTACTTCACCGGCGCACCGGGTCAAAATGCATACAAACACTTAAAGGGATGCGTTGATACGTGTTGGGGGAGTAAACAAATAAATGTCTCCAAGGAATCTTTGAGGCAAATGCTTTTCCCCTTCTGTCTATGGGGGAAAGCTTTAGATTGGCTGGAACGTTCGCCAAGTCATTCCATTCATAATTGGGATGAATTAGTGGAGAAATCATTCTCTAAGTACTTCGATTCTGAGCACATGGATATTCTTCAAGATGAAATTATAGTATTCAAGAAAGATCCCAATGAACCAGTACACGAGATATGGGAAAGGTATAGAATAATGGTGAAAGAGTGCCCCAACAATGATATGACAGGGAACATTATTCAACAAACTTTTTATCGGGGAATCAATACTACAAACCAATGTGTAGTGAATCAACTTTCCGGTGGGAATTTCATGACTACGCCTTATGCGGAGGCCGGATGAGATGGCTGCTACTTCATCTGCGTGGCAATCTCGAGCTAATATTCCACAAGGTGATCCCCATGTGATTCTCCTTCACAAAAGGTTGCATGACAATTGACAAGCCATAGCCGAGTTTACTACCACCATGAATCAATTGGAAAAGTCTCAACTTTAACAAGTTCAAAACCAAAGGCAAGGCATTTCAATTTAGGGAGTACGTATGATGGTTAACAAGCAAAGAACAGGAAGTCAACAAGTGCAACAAAGAGTGGACAATTTTGTGCAAGATGATAGTGGATTTGATAAAGGTGACTCTTACAATGACCAAAAAGAAGAGGTCCAATATGTGAACAACTTTCAAGGGCAAAGAAACAATTTCCAAACCCCTAGCCAACAACAATGGAGACCTCAAAATAATCATGGCAGTTGGAATTCTCATAACCAATGTAATTGGAATGGTAGAAACAATCAAAACAATTGGAATAACAACAATCAAGGCAATTTGAGGGGAGGCAATAATCAAGGGAATTGGCATAACAACAATGACCAAGGCAATTGGGGAGGCAAAAATAAAGGCAGGTGGAGTAATAATCTTGGAAATCGGGGGTCGGGTTTTCAAAGGACCCCGATGTATCAACAACCGAGCAACCCACATCCTTATCTTTCCCATGGTCATAATTCTTCCAATAATGAAATGATTTTTATTGTGAACAAGTTCAAGCAAATGATGGAGAAGAATGCCAATTTCAATGCCCAACTTTCTTGACACAACACATCGATCCGCAACTTAGAAGTGCAAATGAGGAAAATCTCTCAAGCTTTAAATTCCCGTCCTAAAGGGGGCACTATCAAGTGAATATTTTCACAAGATCTGGTACTCTGCGGGTGATCATAATCGATGGGGGGTCGCATTTTTTCAACAAGGCTTTTGACCCTTTGCTTAGAAAGTATGGTGTCACTCATAAATTTACGACTCCATAACATCCACAAGCTAGCGGCAAGTGGAAGTATCCAACCGGGAGATAAAGAGTATCTTGTCCAAACACTGAGTGCTAAACGGACAGATTGGTCAAAGAAGCCTGATGATGCACTATGGGCTTATTGGACTGCTTTCAAAACTCCTATTGGGATGTCTCCATACCGGTAGGTGTTTGGAATAGCTTGTCATCTTCCAGTGGAACTTGAGCACAAAGCCATGTGGTCTTTAAAGAAATTGAATATTGATTGGGATGCAACTGCTAACTTGTTGGTTGCACATTAATTAATTGGATGAGTTCTGGTACCATGCCTATGCAAGTTCATCCTTGTAAGAGAATATTAAGTACCTCCATGAAAAATACATTCGGAAAAAAGAGTTCAAAGTGGGTGGTCTTGTTTTGTTGTTCAACTCACGGTTGAAGATGTTTCCCGGGAAGCTGAAATGTAAATGAAGTGGTCCATTTGAAATTGTGGGCATTACACCTTTTGGGGCATTGGACTTGAAGAACAAAAATGATGAGGTATTCTGAGTCAATGGTCACCGGGTGAAGCATTATTTGGTAATGGTTGATGATGGACACGTGATGGCAGTTATTCATTTCAAATGATGGTAATATGCGTCGTGTCGGCACGGTAAATCAGGAGCTTCTTGCAGGCAACCCATTTTTTGTTATTTGCTTTTCTTCTTTTGTAGATTCGAGTTATTTTGTGCTAACTGTATTTGAAGTGTGTTGCAGGGATGAGTGTTCTTTACAGGAACTGTGCCTAGAAAATCTAAGTGTGGAAATAATAGCGGGTCGTAAGTGTAAATTGCGGACCGCAAAATTTTAGTATCTACAGAAATATAGGCTCTGTACTGCATTTTTGCATTGCGAACCGCACAAGTTGAAGGTGTAAAATATCAACTCTCTAAAGTTCATCCATCAGAGAAATAGCCACTCTGCGGCCGCAACCCAAATTCTGCGGACTGCAATTGAATCTGAATCCACACAGCTAATTGTGTGCCCGTACACAACACTCTTTCTCTCAGAGCCGTCAAGTAGAAATAGAAGGCCTCGGGTTAATATTACATTTTTTCCCTCTTGGAGCATTCACAAGTCTAAAACATAGAAATGGCCTGGTAAATCATCTTCCACATATACTCAAATTGTAGAATATTTCTATTTTTAGTTTAATTTACAACTTGTTAGTTAGTTTTAAGACATTTGTCAGTAGAATTAGATTATACAACCATATAGGGTTAAACCTGTAGTGGGTCAACTAGTACTTGCTCTATGTGAATGGGTAAATAGGTTTTCATGATTATACACTACCACCATGTCAAATTTGTACAAAAAATTGCAAACCCAACAACTCTGATCGTAATTGTTTTGAAATCTGCGCCGCACATGAAATTATGCGGTCCGCCAAAGTTGAAATTAGGGTACTTTAGTTCAACATGATTCTGGGGGCGTAATGAAAAATGTACGGACCGTAGAACTCCCATCGCGGCCGGAGAAAGAGTAGTTCTCTATTATCAGAGAGTTGTCAATTTGATGAATTACTTGTGTGGCCACAATAGAGAATGTGCGGACCGTAGAAGTGATTGCGACCGCAAAACAGCCCACTGTCTAGAGTTGAAATATTGGTGGTATTAGAGTTGTGGCCGCAATGACAATTTTGTGTTACGCAGTCCAATTTTTTTGTCGCACTGACAATTGTGTGGAATGCGAATCAACATGTTGGCCTCAAGATAAAATTGTGCGATCTGCAATTCCCAGCCTGCTGCCGCATTGATAATTATGCGGACCACACTCCCCTACCTTGGAAGCATGTTTTACATTATGTTGTTCACTGTCTCTCTGGTGTGTTATTGTATGTTTGCACTTGAATTACAACTGACACCTGTTGTTGCTTGTTACAGAGAATGGTTAGATCTCGAGGCCGAGGTGATACTTGAAATGAGAGGGGTTAACTTTCCAGGGGCCGAAGCAAGAGTGCTTTACCCCTCGCCCTCCAAAAGATAATCACAAAGAAGGCTACAACTGGTCGAAGGAGAATTGCATAGCCCTCTAAATCCAGTTCTTATGTCCCACATAGGGAAACATCGAAGGGCAGCTCGGTTCAAGAGCCACCGACTATTCATTCAAAGCCACTAGGAAGGTATCAACTCCGGGAAGAGCCATCATCATCTCATAGTATCTGCTAGGGTTCGGAAAGTGCTAGTCACGCTTTCGATACCTCCTCTACACCTGTCCCTGAGGCACCAACGACTACAGTTGATGACATCGTAGATGATGAACGAGGGAGAGATACTATAGTAGTCGGCACTGAGCGGTCAAAGAAGTAACATGTATGGGAGGACCGGTTCGCCAGCCTGGAAACCTTCACTAGCTTCCACGGGTGGTGGCCAGTGAGATCGCTCACTCTTGAGTGATAGTTCCAATTGAAAGATCTTTCAAAGTACAATCTGGTAGTCTTGAGGAAATTCCGAGAGCGGAAGGGGTGGATGTGGTTTACCCAGAGCATATTGGATGCAAAGGAATATCTTGTCTGGTAGTTCTACGCCAATGTGGCTCACATCAATAAAGTGACCAAGGTAACTAAAGTGAGGAACTTGAAGGTACGTGTTGACCAGAAGACATTGAACACCTACTTGGGATTTGATGATGTTAATCTCACACAATATTTGGAGAGGTGAGGCTCGCAAATGGTTAGCTGAGGCTCGCAAATGGTTAGCTGAGATTTTAAAATATACTTGGCCACCACCACCATGGATCACAACAGGGGTTCCTATTCAGAGAAACACCCTAAACTTTGAGGCGAAGGGTTGGCAGACCTTTGTCTGCAGCAGACTAGACCCGTGCCAGAATGAGACAAATCTTCCTATCCCGCGAGCAGTTATAGTCGCCTCCATTATGGCCGGATACCCGAACAATATGGATATCGTGATGTCGGCCAACATATTTGTTGTCACAAGGCAAGCTGATACCTCCTACCTGTTTCCCAACACCATTACTGAGTATCTTACAGATCAACGGGTGGAACCGAGTGATTTTGATACAAATGTGCGAGTGAAGAAGCCCTTCTCATGATATTCATTGATGGATGCAAACAACCATAAGAAAAAGGATCATCCGACTACCACCATAGGCTAGTCTGATGAGCCATCGTTGGTAACTGCAGAGGAAGTCGACATGCCATCCACTTCAGTAGAGTCTTTAGCCTCAGTTCTTCCAACAACCCCCATTACAGGTTCCACCTCGGCTTTAAAGCCGGTGTCGATGCCCACTACTCCACAATCTGCATTGCGAGTCTCCCAGACACTGGCGAGCCTCAACATCTAGATGAGAATAGCTACTACAATGTTGTCTGACTTATCTAGTAACTTTGCCGCACAATCGTCCATTTCGGCACCCCGGACCCCCCCAAAGTTGAAGAAACTTTGAAGAATCTTTTGGAGAACCAAAACACAATCATGGCCACTTTGGTGCAGCATGGGTCAATCATAGAAGAGCTGGGCAAGGATGTGAAGAAGATGCTAAAGTCACATGCGTCCAAGAAGTCACTGGACAAGCTTCAGAGACAAGTTACTAAGCTTCTGATGGTAGGAGACATTCCATTTGACATGTTGATTTACCCACACCATCCAGGCCTATATTCTACAGCACATACAACACTAACTAGCCAGTTGGAGGAGCCAAACCGTGATGCTAACACTGCCATGGCAGTACGTCAGATGTTTACCAACCCAGCCACTCTCGTAGTTAAGGATGATGAGATCTAGTTTGATGAGGGTAAGGTCTGTGACACTGCTGTGGACACAGAGATGGCTAAGGAGCCATAGGTAGTTTTCTTCACTCTTGCCCTTCCTTTACACTTATTTTGTTAAGCATTGGGGACAATGCTTATTTTTTTCGGGGGGGAGGGGGGGGGAGTTTATTTGATATATGTTTCTGATTTTGAGACATTTGGCATGTAATTAAATTGATATTATTTTCTTCTTATTTTTCATTATGTATATATTCTCTCTACTCTCTCATTATGTATATTCGTTACGCTTTCAATCGTTTTTGTTTTATAGCTTTCTTATGCTTGTTTTCTTATTTGTTAGTGTTGAACTAAGTAGCTTCTTTTTTATTTAATAGCTTTTTTATGTTTTAGTAAATAATAAGCCTTTTTTTTTATTATTGCCAGGGTTCTTTCCAAAGGTAGATTTTTTGTGAACCGAGTGACACATCCTAATGATGGATGGCATGACAACATCTTAAGGGATTGAGTCCGTTTTTGGTATTTAGGTAATAATAGTAGTAGTAATGAATTTAAAGACCAAATTAAGTCATGCTAGAAGAGTCAAACATGCTTCACATGGTACCAACATGCTTAACTACCTGCTTATGCTTATAAACAAGAGTTTTGGAAAGAAATAGCTCTAGTTAGTGACTTTGTGACTCTTGCAGATAACTTAGGCAATCATCGAGTGGTTTAATCGAACCATAGTAATTTTAAATATTGAATATGGTCATTGTGAGCCCTTAATTCTATCCTCTTAAACACTCCAGCTGTGTGAGAGGTGATATGTTTTTGTTGCAAGTCCAAGTACCCGTCCGAACGATCTTGAACTTGCCCCGAATGTGTTTCAAGGCGAAATCTTATGTTTTGCTTGGCTTGAGAAGTGATTGTAGGCTTTCCTTGACCCACTTGAAGTTTTCCATTGCCCACCAATGGTACTATCCCTAGTCAACCCATTTGAGCCTAGATCCTTTCTCATTTGATAACCATGTTGCAAGCCTTTACCCGTTTTGTTGTGACCCTCTCTTGGCACCCGAGCTTTCCTCTCTTGTAAAATAATTGGATAATAAACATAAGTTTGGGGAAGAGACGAGGAACTTGAAAGAGGTATTAAGGCACAAAAAGAGAAAATAAATGATGAGAAGGAAAGGTAAGAAAAGGAAAGAACAAAAGAAAACTGCAAAAAAAAGAGTAAGAGGAAGAGTTGAATGGACTTAAAGGAAAGTAATGATGCAAATAATGGAAAATCAAAGAGGGAGAAAATGAATGTCATGATCAAGAAAGAGTGATGTTAAGTCTCTGTAGTTCCCCAGGGGAAAATAAAATGCCTCAAAGAATTGGCAAAGTATGAGCCGATAACAGAAAATGGAGTGCTTAAGGAAATATGAACCCACTATATCATAGCTTGTCCAACCTTAGTCCAAAAGCCTTCATTGCATTCTGAAAAATCCATACGTGATTTTATGCCGGGTGAGCTTACATTTGTGGCGATCTACATGATGAGCTAGCATATGGTACTTAAAGTCGTACTTGCGACATTGTGTTGAGAGAGATGAGCGAACCTTTCGCAAATCTTTGGACTGAGTAATAAAATTCTTAAGCGAGATAGGCAAAGGGAGAATAGAGGATGAGGAGTTTGGGATCCACAATGACCTATATGAAAGAGCGAGCTTCCTTGATGAATAAAGTCAACTCTTGATGCTCAAGTGTCACATTAGTACTATATGTGCATAAAAGTTTAACTTGTTGCCTTGTTGATAATACATAAGTCGTTTGGGTAATTGTTGGTCCCAATGGATGTGCGAATGACTTACCTTTGATTAGCTGGAATGGCCCTTAACTTGTGGAGGTGGGATCTAATTTATTTGCTTGATGACAAGAAAAAACTTAAGTTTGGGGGAGTCGATAAGTGGGGATGTTGACTACTTATTAGCGCCTTTTAGCTTTTAATTTAGTCTAAAAGCACTGAATTGTGTTCCTGAAACTAATGAAATGTGATAAACTGCAGGAATATTGGAAGATGAACTCCCGAGATGAAATCCAACTCAAAAAAGAGTAATCTAAACTCAAGGCAATAAAGTCAAAGAAGCTCACAAAGTGCGGACCACAGAGTTTCATCTGCGGTCGCAGATGATGAAGCAAAGTCCAGCAGACATTTGCGCAAAGGACCTCAATGAATTGTGTGGCCGCAAAAGATGGGCTAGTAACAAAGTTCAGAGAATATGCAAATTCCCAAGTTTCCAAGCCCCACATAAGTGCAGACCACTCAAGAATTGTGCGGCCGCATAATAAGTGCCTTGCGGCCGCAAATGTAGAAGTGCGGACCGCAGAAGATCAAGTTGCGACGAATTACAAATATGCGGACCGTAGAAAGAATGCATCATGGCCGCATATAAATTATGTGGTAGCAAACCTCTAATTCCTGAAAAGTTGAAGAACATTGTTGATCGCAACTGGAATTGTGCGGCTGCAGAACCTCTCGAATGGCATTTTTGTCAAATATTTCAAACCTTGTATAAATAGACGAGTTTCACAAATTTAGGTCAATTGTTTTCACCAGCAGCTATAACAGTCATTTCTTTTACTTCTTTTTGTAGTTTTTCATATTTTGGGATACTTTAGCATATATTTTATCCTTTTGATTTCACCAAATGATTTTAATTATCATTTCTTCATCTATTTCTTGAATTTCAAGCATGAGTAGCTAGAGTTTTACTAGGGTTGTGACCCAACCCTAGTATATAAACCTTATGGGTGTTTAATATTTGATACTTGTTTATGGTTGGGTGTTTATTATTTATCTTTGTTCATGTTTTAATTTGTGGAGTTAATGGTTGCAAACATTAATTCATCCCTATTTGACTTAGTCTTTTCTTGAGAAAGAGAGACTTAGTCTATGGAAACTTGGCTAACAAGAAACTGGGTCAATCAAGAGATTGATAAACCCAATTAAAGGGTTAAACCTAGAGATAGTAATAACCCGACTTGATCTTTCATCAACCGTTTAGTTCAATACCCATTTGGACTTTAGAAAGCCAAATTGGGCAAAATCACTCTCTGACCGAGAGGTATTGGTAGGTAATTGAGAGTATTAGCTATAATACACCCAGGTCAATAAATCAAACATTAAGGTCTATATCTCATTAGGCAAACACCTAAGTGATGGTCATAGCCCTAGGCTTTTTATAAAACTTGAAAAACAACAAAAACAATTCTCTTAGTTTTATTTCTTAACTTTGAAATCTTAGTTATAAATTAGACATAGAAAAAACCCAAATGCATGGATCTGTAAATTAAGATAGTTAAAATCATGTACTACAATATATACTCCTAACTCCAATATATAGCTCCTTGTGGAAATCAACCCCAACTCTTGTTGGGTACTATTATTCCAATCGATAGTTTCATAACCATGATTTGAGGTGTGAAATTGGATGAGGTCATAGGGTTAAGTCTGGCAAGTGGGAACTTTCTCAGTGCGTTCGCGAGATTTTGTTTGCAATCGCGAACCTTTGGGGAGTTGTGCTACGCGAACGGGTGAGAGGTTCCGCGTTCGCGATGAAGGAAGAGGAGACTTGTGATGTCATATGTGTTGTTCTACGCGAACGTGTGAGTCAATTTACAATCGTGTATGTTTGGGACGTTAGTCACCTCATTCGCGACCTAGGTAGTGCGTTTGCATATGAGGTTTTTTGCTACTAAATATTTTTATCATCGCGATCCCGTGGGAAATTCCGCAATCGTGTAGTGTAACCACACTATTTAATTTCAAAAATGAGAGTAAGAGTATTATTTCATATTTGGAATTGGGGTACTCGTCCGGAGTCGGTTTTTGAGAGGGATTTCACTACAAATCAAGAGGTAAGCTATTTTGGATCACTTTTGTCCAATAATATTGAGTACCCATTGATTTCTAAACCTAGAGTATGTGTTTTTAATGTTAAATTTGAGGGTTTGGACTAGGGATTTGAGAGTAAGATTTGGAGGTTTGAGGGTCGATTTGTGATCAAAATTAGATGATTTTTTGGACTCGTTATTGAATGAGTGTTCAGATTTTGTGAACTTCATCATAAATCATGCAACTGCTAACCTCCTCTTAGGAGATAGCCTACCTATGTAATCCCATATCGACATATTCCTACGACATTTCCCTAGTTACAACCACCATGAAATCCTTCAATCCTACTGAGCCCGCACTCGTCTACCATCTATGTCATGCCCCAAAATCGAGGGACGAGACCGACGCCTAACCGGGTGATCCCTGTCAATCGGACCTGGATTACCTTTCCTGCCCAACGTGTTACCCCGCGTTTATAACATACATTAATTCAGATGAGTAGCCGATTTTAGTTTCAAAGTACGTCTTACAACATATCTCCATTATTTCCTCTTTTAACATGCAAACGACTAATATTCAAACATACATAGCTTTCCAATCGGCTCCACGGTTCTGAGTACGTACTGTTACTATCGGAAAATACATATATACACTACCCACATTGTTTCTACAGAGCCTCTACAAATACTAGGTATTTTACATAACTTGCATGTAACAAGGCCCCGGCTATACCTTTAGATCATAAGCAAAAGAGGGTGGTATAATCCACACACGGCCCCAAAGAGAAGAGGGGCTCACCAGAACTGCTGAGGAGATAAAGAGGAGGCACCACTAATAGCGGGCAGAACTACCTGTTGCGGAACCACCTACATCCATATAAAAGATGTAGCGCCCCCGGCAAAAGGGACGTTAGCACTGTGGAATAGTACTAGTATGTTTGAACAAACTTTACCCCAAGTACAATCAAGCAGTACACAGATAAGAGACATCTAATAGAATCCAACAAGTGTTGCACAGAAATCAAAATAACCGAAATCAAGAGTTTAACAAATTCCCCTTTTTCTTTTCAACACCTCCATATTCAAGAGTCTCATTGATTTTCATTTTAATAGTGATAATGATCACATTCCATCCTTATTACCTCAGCCACCCTTATCACCTTCTCTCACCCTTATTACCTCGTCCACCCTTATAACTCTGTGTTGCGGCGTGCAACACGATCCCACCAGACAATTAACAATCGCCACCAATTTAAATCACAAGGATCTTCATCATGAAGAGCATAAGTTCATATCAACCAACGAGTTAATCACAGAGATTCTCATCATCAAGGATAATCATTCATAACAGCCAAATAACCATATGAAATCACGGCCACAAAAATCTTTATCCAACAGTTAATCATATACAGTATGCCATCAACATAAAATTCTATTAGTTATCCACGTTTCCTTTCCTTTATTTACTACACAGCATTTAGCACTTAGATACGTTCAACAATTGGATTCGTTATCATTTCTTTAGTTTGGTAGTACATCCTTTCATACCGGGGTGTTCCACAGTTAATGAGCTTTGCACATGATAGAGTAAGCACAAGAAATCACCATTTTTACAACTTCACATAGCACGGGGGTATGGAAATCGACTAAGACAATCAGAGAATAGAATTTTACGTCTCAACATACTAGAACGATCAATTCACATAATCTCAAACGAAGTACACATACCATATGCTCGAACACCAACGAGAAGATTCTACAAGGGTTAAAATTAGCCATACATACCTGGAATCGAGTTTCCCTTTTTAACTTTGACTCACAATCACCGATCCGACTAGTACCATCAATCTAGTCCACAATTAAACATATTCAACTCAGAACNATACCTGGAGTCGAGTTTCCCTTTTTACTTTTTACTCACAATCACCGATCAGACTAGTACCATCAATCTAGTTCACAATTAAACATATTCAACTCAGAATTGAAAGTCATGCATGTAATTCGGACTTTTTCAAGAATTTTTCCAAACACTATGTGAACCCATTAGATTACCAACCCTATTTTTGTGATGTTTACCCCAACCCACTCCTTCATACTAGATTACACCATTAATAAAAATGCATGAAATGCCTTAGTTAATATTTTCAAGAGTCAACCCATGCCAACCCTCCCTTTGTTTAAAATCAGAAAATTCATGGAAAAAGGGGATTGGTAACCCTTACCTANCCATTAATAAACATGCATGCAAGGCCTTAGTTAATATTTTCAAGAGTCAACCCATGCCAACCCTTCCATTATTTAAAATCAGAAAATTCATGGAAAAAAGGTATTGGGAACCCTTACCTGCTAGAATGGGGAAGAAGGAGATTACTCGAAATACCGGGCCTGAGAGACCTTGAAAAATCACTTTAATGGAAGGACCACTTCCTCTCTCAAGAACTCTCCTTTCCTTCTCTCTATTTTGTTCAGAAATCTTGTTAAAATGAAAGGGGGCAGGGGTTAAAGGAAACTGGGGTCGGGTATAACATTTTAGAAAATTAAAAGACCATGTTGAATATGCGGTCAGGAACGCGATCGCATTCCTGACATGCAGTTCGCATATTGGACCGCAGAATGCCCCCCCCCCCAGGTGGGCTAAATTCTGAAAACATTCTGCCCAGGTATGCCACCACTATGCGGTCCGCATACACGTTATGCGATCGCATTATGCGTCGCATAACAACCCTTCAGTTGGGCAGTGATCTGCTCGTGTATGCGACCACTATGTGGTTGATGAGTGGTGATTTTACCACTCATTTTAGCCTTTTCTCATTAGATTTTGTACTGTTAAATGATAATTTGAGGTCGTTGTTAATGTATAATTGCTCAATTTTCAGGGAAATGATGCTATGAAGATTGGTGTTGAATTGGACTGAAAGTTGGACAAAAAGCGGTGAAAATGTGCATAAAGGCTTCAGTGATTCCGCACCTGCGGATTTTTGGACGCAAGAGCGACCTCGCGCCTACGAGGAATTGTCGCCACTGCGAAGATGGCTCAGCCATACAAAACGCGCACCTGCGGTGTTTTTACGCACCTGCGGAACCGCAGGTGCGACCAAATGTCCGCAATTGCGAGGGAACTCAAACCAGCTTAATTTTGCACCTGCGGAACCGCAGGTGCGACCAAATGTCCGCAATTGCGAGGGAACTCAAACCAGCTTAATTTTGCACCTGCGGAACCGCAGGTGCGACCAAACATCCGCCCCTGCGGAAAAGTGATACAACTCAGATCCCGCACTTGCGAGAAATATTCCGCCCCTACGGAACCGCACCTGCGATGAATCTTCCGCAGGTGCGGTAGTCGGGCATCAGATGGGGACAGAGGTGTAAAATCACATTTTCCAACTTCAACTTTTATATGCTCAACCTAGCAGCCATTTTGAGATATATCTTGAAATCTAGGGCTTTTGACAAGAACATAATATTAGGGATATATTTTGAGCTTTGTAAATATATTTTGAGTAGAGGATAACAAGTATTGATTTGTGGGTTTGCAC
>MDKH01191609.1:0-11637 GCA_005239495.1 Nicotiana undulata | reverse complement strand
TATATATATATATATATATAATTAGAATTTCTTTGTCCAAAATATCTATTTCCCTTTTTATTTTTACTAGTCTAAGCGTACGCGTATAAATATTTTATAATAAATTATTGAGTTATGAAATAAAGATGAAAGAGGCAAAGTGTCTTAAAAAATTCAAGCAAGAAATAATATAAATGATCAAGTTTTCAATTTAAAGAAATACTAACAAATTAATTTTATGAAAATAACTACAATTTGTAAACCTAATTAAGATAATATCTAAAAATATTATCGAAATACTTACGGAATCAAACTTCAGGAACAGTCAAAAGTATAAATTATTAATCAAACTTTTGAGAAAACACTTGCAAATTGAGTTTTATGAACAGTGAATAGGTTGTATGTAAGAAAGATGGAGGGATAAAATTGTTCTTATGTGGTTAAAAATTTAAAATATAATAAAAAAGGCCGATGTAAAAACCAAACTTATGCGTAATCAATCTTTGTGGGATTTTTCTTGTCAGAAACAACTCTGCCTATTTTTTCATAAGCTTTTATTTTCTTGATATGGCATCCTTATTAGGGAACACTTAAAACCTACCAAACTATGCTTTAAAATTAGAAATAATACATAAGAGTTATAAAAAAATTAAATACTTCATCGAGGAACATAGGCGAGAATACTCTCCCAATTAAATTTTGAAATAATATTATATTTATATTACATGGTGTAAATAAGAAAAAAAAATTATGAGGTAAAAATTTTAAATTCTTAATTATTAGAAATTCTTCCAAAGTAGTTAAAATGAGGAAAAAATTTAATACATAAAATTCAGTAGATTTCAAAATCCTAAATATAAGGAAAGCATTAAATAACTAATTTGTCTAGTGTTACATCTATTTTTAAAAGGGTAAAAAAAAGCGAACAGCATTTTGCTAAGGGCCTTCATTCTTTTAAATAGCGTGTGACACTCATATTAATAAAAATAAACTTTTAAAATAACATAAATAATATATGTGAATGCAAAATTCAAATTAGTTTGTGAATGAATTCAAACTACTAATACAAAATCTTTTTTCTCAATAAAATAGAACTTGAAAATTCTTAATTTTGTAGTTGCTGCTCGAGCAATGCAAAAAATTGATAATAAAATATGAAATCATAGCTTCTTTAATAGAAGTAGTCGTTTATATAATTTAAATAGGAAAGAATTCATATAAGGTTTAATTGTGTATAGTTCAAATAGACAAAAAAAATATTATTGAAAAACTAAAGACTTCTAAATCAAAAAGAAGTTCAAAGTATTTGTTTTTAACTAAACCTAAGGGTGTACATGATGGTGAAATTGAATGAAACTTCCGTAGTGTGAATTAATATGTCAAAATTATTAACTAACCAAGACCCTTCTGAACCTAAAAGGAGAAATTCGATACTCCAACGTATGAATGAACAAGAATGTGACAAAAATTTCATAATTATCACGACCCAATTTTTCCTCCGTTAGATATCGTGATTGCACCTAGTCTTAAGGACTAGGTAAGCCTAACATTTACGGAATAACAACAATAATAAATTAACATCAAATAATTTCTGAAATGAAACTCTCTATACAATTTACAATTTTTCAAAACCGGCAGTACAAGTCATAAGCTCTACAGAGTTTACCAAAACTTCTAAATACAACTGTTCGGAAATAAGTAAAGACGGTGTATGAATAAAATAGGACGGTGACACTGAAGCCTGCGAACAGTGCAGCAGGTTTACCTTGAGTCTCCACAGCAGCAATCCGCGCTGCTAGCTAATGATCAACCTGCTACGCAATACCTGGATTTGCACAAATATATGCAGAGCTGTAGTATGAGTACACCACAGTGGTACCCAGCAAGTATCAAGGCTAACCTCAGTGGAGTAGTAACGAGGAACATTCAAGACACCTACTGGACTATATAACCTGAACAAATATAAGTATAGAAACAACAGAGTATGATATCTACACACAGACTACGCGTGGCTAACAACACAGTAATTACAATAAAAAAGGAAGACAATAAGTACCAGCGAAATACCAAAATAATGACACAGGAGGATGAACGAAAACAAATCCAAAATCCGAGATCACGAATACAGGAAAGACAAGTAATAACTCAACAACAATGACCATTTTCACATTAGGTTTTACTAAATAAACTCCAATAGGTACCAAACCTCGGGCTAATCACAACTCACGAGCCCCAATACATGAACCCTAAATTTTGGCATCATGTCCCTCATCTCAGCTAATAACTGCACTAACGACTCACGTGCCAAATAGAATCATTCTCATATAGAAGGCAAGTAAAACAAGGGTATCTATACCCAACAATAACAAAGAAGCCCCTTAATTCGATAAGAGTGCTTAGCTACGTGTACGCTTGTGCGAGTGTCCTAATATAGTTCAAACCAGCTAGTAAGCATAATAAAAGGAACGGAAAACACGTCAAATATTTGATCACAACTTTCACAAGAATAAGCTCACACAGGTAAGTGTACCACTACATCAACAACAAGAATGCCCCTAGGCTAACACAAGTCATCACAAATCAATTCCTGACACAACCCACCTTGTCTAGCCATGTGTGCAATAGTATATGACCGCCTTATCTCGCCACACATGCATAATCATGTTCCCACCTTGTCTCGACACATGCGCAACTCACACACACACACACACACACACACACACACACAAACACACACACACACACACACACACACACACACACACATATATATATATATATATATATATATATTTCGCCTTGTCACGCCGCATGTGCAATATCAATAGTGACCACAGCATGGAAGAAGCCTCGTGCAATCCCCATATCAACAACCGCACGCCAGAAACCTCGTGCATCACCACAACAAGTTCAACATCAACAATGACAATAATACAAAGTACGGTAAATAAATCAACTCAAGAACCTTCGATCACAAGGAAAGGTAAAACTAGTTCACAAGGAATAACCATAATAAGGAATACTAGGCATAATAATAACAACTAACAAGGAAAAAAATAACATGTAACAATAGCCCCACAATGTACGAATCAACAACAAGAAACTAACACGAGTCCAATAATTCCAAATAAAGGCAAGTCCATTAAGGCATAGAACCTCTAAGCTTCTTTTTAAGTTTGGACAATTACGGGAGAGATACAGCCAATTCAACTAAAGGTAGGCAGCGAGAAGATCACCATGGAGAACATTTACAAAAAAAATAAAATAATAACTACGACTTCAAATAGAGATGAGTAGTTGGGGGGAAGGTAACATGGAAATGGAAGAGATAACAGTTCTCAATTAAGGCACATATGAATCAAATATCAATAAGAGTGGACCATGAAGCAATTAATTCTAATTAAGAAGGTAAAGGTGAAACTAGTAATTAAGGAACGTAATCATACAAGTACAACCACATATTTAATGAATACAAGAACCTAGGAACCCTAAAAGGCCAATTTCCACAACATAAGTCCGAGCACGTACTCGTCACCTCACATACACAGACTACAATCAACATAAAAGACTCAATTCTTAAGGGGTAGTTCCCCCACACAAGGTTAGGCAAGATACTTACCTCAAAGAAGACAAATCGGTACTCTTAAATGAACTTCTCGGGTGAAAAGACCTCTGAACGGCTCAAATCTAACCAAAATAACTGCAAAGCACAAATAAAACTTATAAGAAACTACTCCGGATCATAAAGTTGCAATCTTTATACAAATCTAGAAATCGATTTGTGACGATGTGATTTCTCACTTGATGTTCCAAAATAACATAAGGAAAACTATGGTGAAAGCAAGTTGAAGAAGGGTTTCAAGTAGTATAAATGAATATGTGTAGGTCGTAAACTAAAGTATGGTAAAGCAACAAGGTTTTAGGAAGACACGAGTAAGGATAAGAAAGGGCGAGTGAGAAGTTGATGAGAGTGGATAAGTCCTCAGGATTAAGCCCATGAAAACAAGAGAGCTGATGGTTTCTCTAAGTTATAGAAAGCTCATAGCATGAATGAACTCAAAGGAGTCTAATATTAGTAGCATTTAGAAGAGATGGAATGTTGCCCTGGTAGTAGAATAATGGTGTAATTGTGATAGATAAAGAATGACGTTTGGGCCTTCGATTGAGTAATGATTTCATGAATGGTACAGGATTAAAATACCCACGTAAGGTAAATCACATTGGGATGCTATGAAATGCGATTATGGAAGTATAGTATCGTATCACCCACAGGTGGATCAGGAAAATCACTTCAAATGTTCCACGATTCAACGTGCGCCATAGTGATTACATAAGAGGTTTCAAGTTATCAGTGGTAGATTGTAGATCAATATTGAGGTGAATCAACAATGGATGGACAAAAGTCACAAAGTATGAGATGAGATTAGGCCGTCATTCTTAAGATGAACAGTAATGAGGAAGCATTACAGGACTTAGATTTATACATATAGGATAAAGAACGAAAGTAACCTGGAGTTTGGTAGCAGACCTCAATAACGATAAATCGAAGTAAGAGTTATGGTATAGTATGGCCTACTTAGATGTAGTATGCCTATAGACCCCAGAGGGACATCTTGACATAATTTTGTATATGTTCACAAAGTGAGGCCTAGAGATTGGCTAAAAGTTAGAGGAAAGAGGAGAGAAGAGTCGCATAGGTGCACATGCAAAGTTAGAGTCGTACATGATGCATGATGTGAGGTAGCAACAGTTACGAGATTATAAGGATTCCGACTACAAGTCCTGGTGTGAGAAAGAGGCTTAAAGGGGGGAATGCCCTGGCCTTTGGATTTATTCAAAGAATAGTTGCCTAAATGGAAAGCAGAATATTAAAGTATTCGCAAGAGCTATGGGTTATGAGAATGATAACTGCATCAGTCAACATTCGATGACAAATGTTCCAAAGGGAGGAATGATGTTATACCCCGCAGTATTATATTACGATGATGTTACGCCTCGCATTATTATATTACGATGATGTTACGCCCTGCATTATTACATCGATGTTACACTCCACAATATTATATTACGATGGTGTTATGTTCCGTAGTTTTAAATTACAACGATGTTACACCTTGTAGTATTGTACGTTGGATTTGTCGTAAGATAATTGACATCAGTTCAAGGACAAGATTATTTGGAGATTATATGTATTATGCTATTTCAAACAAGTGATAAGTAAATTCGTGAAGGTGAGAGGGTAAGCAAATCGAAGAAAATGAGTTTCGTCGAAGTTTGACAATTTGGGATAAAATATGGTCCGAGCTATAATACCCGATATTTATGAACTAATACCATACAAGGTACCACATGACCATGACAGTAACGTGTATAAAGTGTGTTAAAAGTTATTAGTATTTTAAGTAATTTGAGATAATTCTTAGTTATTTGGATAATTGGTTAATTATGGATTTTTGAGAGATTAACAATGTAATTGGATAAGTTTGGTGGAACATTACGTGGAAGACAATGAAAGCCAAAGAAATGACTCTTGAATCATATGGCAAGGTGTCACATTTAAAGAAATTTGTGGCTTAGTCAGCTAAAATTTGGGGCCCACACCCAAAAGATTAAAGAGACCTCTTTAATTCAGTTTGAGTCCCTACAATTCAAAGAAGGCTTCAGCAAGTAAATTTCATCCAAGATCATATATGATAGTAACGTAAGTTACTTCAATTCATACGAGACTTCTTATCATAATAGCAACGGGATTTTGCGATTCTAAGGTAGTACAATCCAATCTCTCTCAAGAATATCATAAGAATTATTTTCCCTACTTCGATCCGTCGTTACGTGATTTGTCGCAATTGACGTGTGTTAGAGGGTTTGTCAAGAGAATCGGATCAGGTATGTTAAGGCTATCCCTTCTTTCTTTTTGGCATGATCCATACGATACAAACGGAACAAGCAAATGCACAACTTTCATAAATGACCCTATTCATAAAAATACTAGAGATGCCTATGTTCTTGATTCCCCATGTGTCTTATTGTTCTATCATCTATTCACGGGTCTTAGAAAATACGTAAGTTGTTAAAATTTACTTCATGATATTATTCAAAGGCATAATGGTCTTATGACATTTCGAGAGATTTTATTGACGTACTTCTCATGCATTGCATTCATTTATACATGTACATTGACTCATGACCAGATGACGTTATATACACGTATATATGTATATTATATGTATATGGGATATGGGAAAAGGTTGCGGCGTTATATACACACCACCACCTGATCAGCAGGTATACATTGATGATTTTGCTCACAGTGGCCAAGATGATATGATGGGATGCCCTCAAAGGCTTGATGATGTTATGAACACATGTACTTATGCACGACATGACATTCATACCCATATGCATGACACTATAAGTATTTCATTATTTACAGAGTTATCCAGACTTACAGGTTGAGTCATTTACTCCATGTTTCTTCCATGTCTTTTACATACTTATTTATGTGCCTTACAAACTCGGTACATTATTCGTACTGACGTTCTTTTTGTTGGGGACACTGAATTCATGCCTGCAGGTATAGACAATCAGTTTGACGAGCCCTCATAGTAGACAAGGTTAGCACTCAGCGAAGGATCGGTAAGACTCCACCTCATTCGTAGTGCATCTGAGACCATGAATCATCGTGTCAGAATTTTTCTACAGACTTATGGTTAGGTTGGTACCCTATCCCATTTGATGTAAAATACTCTTAGAGGCTTTGTAGACAGAGGTTCATTTTGTACAGTATTCCACAGCCCTTGACGACCCATATGTATTCGTGTTATAATAAATATGGTTCATTAATACAGTGCTTTCCCACTTATAGTTATACATTACGAGTTGTGATCATGTTGGCCCAGTTACCAATGACAGTACGATAAGAAAGATATGTTACGTTAATACTCGATTGAGTAAGACACTGGGTACCCGTCGTGAAGCTTCAGTTTGGGTCGTGACACGAAGAGCCAGTGGATGGGGCAAAGGGGAGCTAAAAGCAAAAGAATGTCTTGTTGAAGTTTTCAGAATAAAGTGATAGACAGAAATGTTAGCAGGGAAATAAGAAAAGAGTTATGAAGCATTATGAATAAAATGTGGTACATGGATGACAACGGTAGATAAAAAAGACAGTATTACAGAGTCTATAGACAAGGAAGGGAAAATACAAGAGGTGACAGGCCTTGAGGAAACAAAAGAATAGAGGTTATAAAGTCACATCCTAATTTAGAGAAATTAGTTCTTCACTCTAACATGATTACTAGAAGGAAAAGTTAGACCCAGAGTAATAGAAATCAGTATTGATTGATGAACAAGATAAACTAAACATGAATTAAGGACTGAGTGATTTGATAATGGTCAGCATCATGAGAATTTCAGATTGCGTTTCGGCAATAATAGAATGGACAATAGAAGAAGATTCATGAAAAATTAAGAGAATGGTCATTCAGGAAAACGCTTCCCTAAAGCAAGCAATGTGAAAAAAGTTAAGCTTAAGGGACTATATGTTCTAGTTACACTAAGTGTCACCCTCGCGAGTAAGGGTCATCGATGTGAAAAGACGCCAAAGATGAAGAGTTAAAACATCTATAGGTAGATCGTCGTAGCACTAAATCTTAGTACTCCCCTATAGGGGGAATGTGGAGTGACGTGGCATTAAGTCAGAATTAAGTGGTCATAGTAACTATGGAATGATAAAGGAAGAATGAGATAAGAGGAGAAAGGGATACGATTGCACTTATCCAATCCTACAAATATGCTACGATTCTAGAATGTTATGCAAGTACAACGCCGGGGAAAGGCAGTAAGGGTTTGCCTCAGGATGTTATTGATAAATAAATATGAATGAACACTTGAGACATAAGGAGCTAGTGCAAGAGGTAAGTTAAAACAAAGATAATAACCCAAGAGAGATTACGTGGAATATTAATATGAGAATGGACCAACGAGTAGATAGTAGTTGATTCAGGAAGAGCCTCGTTATGGCTAGACAAGAGGATACAGACAAATCAACAGATCGTGCAAGATAAATATAGTGAACCCCAACATGGGGAATTCAGACTCATAGATATGACATTGTGACCCTTGAGAAATATTCAGATAGGAGTTGGGGTAGTTAAAGGTACCGTATGAGGGTTATGGAAATAAAAGAGAGTGCCACTAGGAAGGCAGTCAAAACATCATTTCAGAGGCAACCCTACAAGTACAAGGGTCGTGGAGGTAAATAACTACGGATAATTATAGGCGAGGAAGGACATCAAAAATTTCGTCGAGTATACGATATGATAAGCTCGCAGCTTTACAAGAGTCAGAGGATCCTCCCTAAGTACTACAATGAAAGACTAGCTAGGAAATAAGGAATAAGGCCTCAACCAATACATAGTAACTTGAAGGAGAAATGGTCATGTAAAAGAAAAAAACAGTCTCACTACAACATTGTATGCACTCCATAAGAAAGTGGAACCTACCGTGACTAATGAACGGAAAGTAAAATCAAATGTAATATTCGAGATCATATGAGTCGCACGATGATTCCGGCATGCGTGGGAACTAAGATAAGCTAAGTATGCACGTAACACAGGGGGCAGAAAGAGCAGGAAAAGTAATAGCTTACGTTTAAAGAAAGTTGAGAAGGAACGAAAGGAATTATTCGATCAATGATCCAGAGTTAGTTACATTATGAACGCACTTAAGATTTTAGAGTATTACCCATGCAGCATATATGTTGACAATCATACAGCCATAGAAGACTCCGGTATAAGTTAAAAGAAGGAATTGAGCCCAGGTCATAGACAAAGGATTGAATTGTTAGAAGATTGTATCATGGATATTCCATAGCGCCCATGAAAGGCTAAGTAATAACTAATACCAGGAGCCGCAAATCGTAAGATAGCTTAAGCCTACATAAAGGCTTATTAGAAGGAAGAGGAAACTAAAGAGTTGCATCAACTAAGTAAATTAGGAGTTTGATTATTGGACCCAGAAAATTATATAAATCATGATTGAGAAGATAGAGGAATCACTCTTAATATCATAGGTGCAGGAGAGATAGTACAACATCCATACAACATCCATATTCTATAACGACTCTATGATAAAGCCGGTTAGAAGAGTACCAGCTTCATAAGACGTCAGTATGAAGTTTCCACTAGATTGTGTATGCACCAGATGTGGAAGTATCATAATAGAGCTTCAAGTCGTGGATGTGAATTATACCTATGTGGAAGGGAGGTCATGAAGGAGATAGAAGATGTGATGTGAGATTTTAAGGTAAGTAAGGTAAAGGTGAACAACGTACGAGATACTCCAATGCAGAAGGTCATGAATAGTCCATACTTCAGATAGGAGGATAGAAGCACTAGGATTCAGTATACAGGAGTGATAGCGTCGTCGTCAGTGGCATATCTTCCAGCCTATGGTTTCTAGGTATTGAGAGGTCTAGTTAATAGAGTGAAGAAGAGTTAGAGACGGTGTGATGTCTCACTTGATGTTCCAAAATAACACAAGTAAATCTACGATACAAGCAAGTTGAAGGAAGGTTGCGAGTAGTATAAATGGATATGTGTAGGTCGCAAGCTAAAGTATGGAAAAGTGACAAGGTTTGAGGAAGGCAGGAGTAAGGATAAGAAAGGGGGAGTGAGAAGGTGACAAAAATGGATAAGTCCTCAGGATTAAGCCCATAAAAACAAGGGAGCTAATAGTCTCTCTAAGATATAGAAAGCTCAATATAGCCTGAATGAACTCAAAGGAGTCTAAGACTAATAGAATTTGGAAGAGATAGAATGTTGCCCTGGTAGTAGAATGAGGGTGTAATTGTGATAGATAAAGGATGACGTTTGGGCCTTCGATTGAGTAATGATTTCATGAATTGTACGGGATTAAAATACCCACGTGAGGAAAATCACATTGGGAGGCTATGAAATATGGTTATGAAAGCATAATAGTTCCCCTAGGTGGATCAGTCTAATCACTTCAAATGTTCCCCGATGAGACGTGAGCCTTAACGACAGTGTTATACAAGAGATCAAATTACCAGTGGTAAATTATAGATCAACATTAAGGTGAATCATTTATAGATAGAAAAAAGTTCAACAGTATGAGATGAGATTAGGCCGTCATTCTTAAGATGAACAGTAATTAGGAAACATCAAAAGACTTAGATTTATACATATGGGATAAGCAACGAGAGTAACCTGGAGTTTGGTAGCGAACTTCAGTAACGATAAATCGAAGTGAGAGTTATGGTATAGTATGGCATACTTAGATGTAAAGCTAATGACGCCCAGAGGGACAACTATTCATAATTTTGTATATGTTCACAAAGTGAGGCCTAGAGATTGGATAAAAGCTGGACGAAAGAGGAGAGAAGAGTCGCATAGGCGCACATACAAGGTCAGAGTCGTACAAGCTACATGATAGAAGTTAGCAATAGTTACGAGATTGAATTAATTTCGACCACAAGTCATGGTATGAGAATGAGGCCTAAAAGGAGGAATGCCCTGGCCGTTGGATTTATTCAAAGAACAATTGCCTATATGGAAAGAAGAGTACTAAAGTATTCACAAGAACTATAGGTTATGATAACGATAAGTGCATCAGTCAACATTGGGGGATGAATGTTCCAAAGGGGGGAATGATGTTACATCCCATGTTATCGTACGTGAAAGAACGCCATAAGGAAATTGATGAAATCTTGGAAATAAGATGTTACATCCCGCATTTTTGTACGTTAAAGTTTCATCGTAAGTTAATCGACGTAAGCTCGGGAATGAGATTATTTTGAGGTTATAAGTATTATGCTATTTCAAACAAGTGATGAGTAAATTCGTAAAGGTGAGAGGGAAAACACATCGAAGAAAATAAGTTTCGTCAAAGTTTGACACTTTGGGATAAAATACGGTCTAAGTTATAGTACCCGCTATTTATGGACTTGTATCATACAAGGTACCACATGACCATGATAGTGAGGTGTATAAGGTATGTTAAAAGTGAATAGTATTTTAAGTAATTTGAGATAATTCTTAATTATTGGGTAATTGATGAATTATTGGTTAATGAAAGATTAACTAGTTAATTAAGAATTGATGGGTGATTAATTAAGGCTTTTGGATAAAGCCTTAACGTGGCAGTACAATTTGTGACTCTTAAGTCACCTTTCAAGGTGGCAAAAATTGGTGAGTTTAGTGGCTTAGTCATCTTGCAAAGTGGGGCCACCCCTATAATAAGACTTCTCAAAAATCAAAGAATGATTCTTGTATCTAGATACCAAGTACCGATGGAGCTCACAATTTTAAAGAGATCTTCTAATCTTATTAAAGTATGATGCTAATATTTGCTAAGTAAAAAAATGGAGCTCAACGATTCTTATGAAACTATAGAAGAGTGAAGTCGCGATTCTAACAATACAATTTTTCTCGAAATATTATACGGATATTCCCCTACTTTGATGTCACGACTCGCATCCGGGTTGTTATGGCGCCTGTCGTGGAACCAGGCTAGCCAACCGTTACATTAATACTCAATTCATTTACTAGAGAAATTTACTCATTTTTGGCTCAACTAATAGAAATACGGAAGTTTTTAATCAGTTAAAAACAGTCTAACAGAAGAAATAAGCTCCAACAA
>ML275491.1:124402-146430 GCA_005239495.1 Nicotiana undulata | reverse complement strand
AATTTCTAGCATTCTTCCCCAAATACCAAAATTCGACCCCGGGCCCGCTTGGTCCAAACACGAAGCTCAGACCAAAACTCGATCACCCATAACCCCACGAGCTAAAATATATGATTTGTTTTAAGATCCGACCCCAAATTGAGGTTGAATCACCCAAAATCCCATAAGCCCTAACTCTAGCCAAAACCCTTAATTTCTACTTTGATTTCATGTTTTTAGGCCTAGAATCTAGTGTTTGATAAAGAAAAGTGGAAGAAAACGGAGTTGGAATCACTTACCTATGGAGTTATGGAAATGGAGGTCTTCAAAATCGCCTAAGGAAGGAGTGGGGAAGAAGAAGAGGGTGAAAAATAAAAAAAATCCCGTAATGGGTCTGTTTTGGACTTAAGAAAATCACTGGAAGAAATTGCACTCTGCGATCGCAGAAGGAAGGGCGCGATCACAGAAGAGAAGCTGGGCGACCCTATGCGATCGTAGAAGGGGACATGCGATCGCAGACCTAGCGGAATTGACCTTCTGCGATCGCAGACTAGCTACGCGACCGCAGAGCAACTGCCCCATCCCCCACCCCAGACCGCATACACACTATGCGATCGCGGAACTAAGTATGCGATCGCATAGTGCCACAGAACCTCCCCCACCTTACTACACTATGCGATCGCGACTCAGCCTATGAGATCGCATAGTGTTAAACACCAGACACCAGAATTTCACTCCAACACCAGATTTTTACACTTTAACTCACCCCGTAAGCTACCCGAAACTCACCCGAGCCCTCGGGTCTCAAAACCAAAAAACACACACGACTCCCAAAATATCCTACGGCCTTGTTCGAGCTTTTAAATCATCAAAATATCATCAAATTCATCGAATTAAACCTCAAAACTCTTAGAATTTTCTTAAAACTTCATAAAGCTTAACTTTTCCAATTTTGATCCGAAATACGTCATTCCAAGTTCGTTTTACACCAGTTTTCACAGATAAGTCACATAACATATATTAAACCTGTTCCAGGCTCCGGAACCATGATACGGGCCCGGTAACACGGTTTTCACATCAAAGTTCATTTTCAAAAACCTTTATTATTTTAAGAAAACAATTTCCTTTAAAAATTCATTTCTCGGGCTTGGGACCTCGGAATTCGATTCCGGGCATACGCCCAAGTCCCATATTTTCCTACGGACCATCCGGGACCGTCAAATCACGGTCCTGGGTCCATTTACCAAAAATGTTGACCAAAGTCAACTTTACTCATTCAATTATCATAAAATTCTATTTTCATCAAGTTTTCACATAAAAGCTTCCAGACAACACGCCTGGGCTACGCACGCATATCGAGGTGATATTAATGGAGGCTTTCGGGGCCTCGGAACACAGATTTAGCTAGAATTACTTAGGATGACCTTTTGGGTTACCACAATCTCCACCTCTAAAAAAACGTTTGTCCTCGAACGGACATAGAAAAGTACCTGAGTCTGAGAAAAGATGGGGATAACGACTCATCATATCGGACTCAGACTCCCAAGTAGATGCCTCGGCAGGCTGACCTCTCCATTGAACACGGACCGAAGGATAACTCTTCGACCTCAACTGGCGAACCTGCCTATCTAATATAGCTACCGGCTCCTCCTCATAAGTCAGATCCTTGTCCAACTGGACACCGCTGAAGTCAAGAACATGAGATGGATCTGCAACAGACCTCTGGAGCATGGAAACATGAAACACTGGATGCTTTGCTGATAAGTGCGGTGGCAAGGCAAGTCTGTAGGCCACCTCTCCTACCTTGTCCAAAATCTCAAAGGGACCAATGTACCTAGGGCTAAAATTGCCCTTCTTTCCGAATCTCATCACGCCCTTCATAGGCGACACTCGAAGGAACACCTGGTCTCTTACTATGAAAGCCAAATCTCAAACTCTACGATCTGCATAACTCTTTTGCCTGAACTGAGCTGTACGAAGCCTATCTTGAATAATCTTCACCTTATCCAAGGCATCCTGGACTAACTCAGAACCCAATAACCTAGCCTCTCCGGGCTCAAACCATCCGACTGGAGACCGACATCGCCTACCATACAACGCCTCATACGGAGCCATCTGAACACTCAACTGGTAACTGTTGTTGTAGGCAAACTCTGCTAAAGGCAAGAACTGATCCCATGAACCACCAAAATCAATAACACATGCCCGCAACATATCCTCCAAAATCTGAATAGTGCGCTCGGACTGTCCGTCCGTCTGAGGATGAAATGTTGTGCTCAACTCAATCTGTGTGCCCAACTCTCGCTGGAATACTCTCCAGAAATGGGAGGTAAACTGAGTACCTCATTCTGATATGATAGATAAGGGCACACCGTGCAATCTGACGATCTCTCTTATATAAATCTGAGCCAACTTCTCTGCTGAAGATGAAACCGCCACCGGAATGAAATGTGCTGACTTGGTCAGCCTATCCACCACAACCCATACTGCATCAACCATCCTCTGAGTCCGTGGAAGTCCAACTACAAAATCCATCGTGATACGCTCCCACTTCCACTCGGGAAGCTGAATCTGCTGCATCAAACCACCGGGTCTCTGGTGCTCATACTTAACCTGCTGACAATTCAAGCACCGAGCTACATAAGCCACAATATCCTTCTTCATTCTACGCCACCAATAATGCTGCCGCAAGTCCTGGTACATCTTCGCGGTGCCCAGATGAATGGAATACCAGGAACTATGGGCCTCCTGCAATATCAACTCACGAATGGCGTCCACATCAGGAACACATATACGACCCTGCAATCTCAAAACTCCCTCAACATCAACTGTGACCTACTTGGCACGTTCGTGTCGAATCGCATCTCTAAGAGCACACAAATGACGATCATCATACTGCCTGCGTGAATACGATCATGCAATGAAGAACAAGCGACAGTATGGGCCAAAACACTACCACCCTCAGAAACCTCCAATCTAACAAATCGATTGGCTAACGCCTGAACATCCAAAGCCAAAGGTCGCTCTCCAACTGATAGATAAGCCAAACTACCCATGCTGACTGACTTCCGGCTCAAGGCATCGGCCACCACATTGGCCTTTCCCGGATGATAGAGAATAGTAATATCATAATCCTTCAGCAACTCTAACCACCTCCTCTGCCTCATATTCAACTCCTTTTGCTTAAACAAGTATTGCAAACTCTTATGATCAGTGAATACCTCACACGGTACCCCATACAAATAGTGCCTCCAAATCTTCAAGGCATGAACAATAGCTGCAAGTTCCAAATCATGGACTGGATAGTTCTTCTCATGAATCTTCAACTGACGAGATGCGTAGGCTATGACCTTGCCTTCCTGCATCAATACCGCACCAAGTCCAACCCGTGAAGTATCACAATACACGGTATAAGAACCTGAACCTGTGGGCAATACCAACACTGGTGGTGTGGTCAATGCCAACACTGGTGGTGTGGTCAATGCTGTCTTGAGCTTATGAAAGCTAGCTTCACACTCCTCAGACTATCTGAACTGAACACTCTTTTGCGTCAACTTGGTCATATGGGCTTCTATAGATGAAAACCCCTCCACGAACCGGCGATAATATCCTGCTAGGCCCAAGAAGCTCCGAATCTCTGTGGCTGAGGTGGTCCTAGGACAATCTCTAACTGCCGAAATTTTCTTCGGATCCACCTGAATGCCCTCTGCCGATACAACGTGGCCCAAGAATGCCACAGAACTCAACCGGAACTCGCACTTAGAAATCTTGGCATACAACTGCCGATCTCTCAGAGTCTGGAGGACGACTCTAAGGTGCTGCTCATGCTCCTCTCGGCTGCGAGAGTATATCAAAATATCATCAATGAAAACAATAACGAACGAGTCCAAATAAGGCCTGAATACCCGATTCATCAACTCCATAAAAGCAGCGGGGGCGTTAGTCAACCCAAACGACATGACCCAAAACTCATAATGCCCATAACGAGTGCGAAAATCCATCTTGGGCACATCAGACGCCTTGATCCTCAACTGATGGTAGACATATCTCAAGTCTATCTTAGAGAATACCGTAGCACCCTAAAGCTGATCAAATAAGTCATTAATCCTCGGCAAAGGATACTTATTCTTGATAGCAACCTTATTCATTTGCCGGTAATCAATGCACATTCTCATAGAGCCATCTTTCTTCTTCATGAACAGTACTAGAGCACCCCAAGGAGAAACACTGGGCCTGAGGAAGCCTTTACCTAATAAATCCTGCAATTTCTCCTTCAACTCTTTCAACTCTAGTGGAGCCATACGATATGGAGGAGTAGAAATGGGCTGAGTGCCCTCAGCCAACTCAATATGAAATCAATATCCCTGCCGGGTGGCATACCCGGCAGGTCAGTAGGGAATACCTCTGGAAACTCGCGGATCACGGGCACAGACTCTATAGAAGGGACCTCAGCACTAGAATCACGAATGTAGGCCAAATAGGCCGAACAACCCTTCTCAAGCATACGCCGAGCCTTCATATAGGAACTAACTCTACCAGAAGAATGACTAGGAGTCCCTCTCCACTCTAAACGAGGTACTCCAGGCAAGGCTAAGGTCATTGTCTTGGCATGACAGTCGAAAATAGCATGATAGGGAGATAACCAGTCCATACCAAGAATCACATCAAAATCTACCATGACAAGGAGCAATAAGTCTACCCGAGTCTTCGAACCACCGATAATAACTAAGCAGGAACGATAGACTCGGTCAACCACAATAGAATCACCCACCGGGGTAGACACATACACAGAAGTACTTAAAGAATCACGAGGCATGCTCAAATAAGGGGCAAAATTTTGGGACACATAAGAGAAAATAGAACCCAGATCAAATAATACCGAAGCATCTCTGTTGCAAATGGAGGTTGTACCTGTGATAACTGCATCGGAGGCCTCAGCCTCGGGTCTGGTAGGAATAGCATAACAACGGGGCGGAGCCCCTCCAATCTGAACATCCTGGCCTCCACCTCTCGTGGCCTGTGCTCCACCTCTAAGAACCTGATCCCCTCCTCTGGAACCACGGCCACCGCCCCTAGCTAGCTGAGAGGGTGGGGGTGTGCCTTCTACGAGAACTATAGAATGGGGGCCCTGATACTGAGGACCACTAGAGACTCGGGGACAATATCTGAAAATGTGCCCCGGCATACCACAATTATGACAAGATCTCTGCTGATGCGGCTGAGAACTCGGGAACTGGCCCTAACGACCCTGATATCCTCCCTGAAAACTCTGGAGCGACTGAGCGCTAATAGGTGCTGGCGGTGCACGAGGAGATATCTGAAGCGCGGTCTGATAGAGCCTGGGAGGATGACCTCTTCCAAAGGAGTCTCTGCCTCCAGATGAGGCTCCACTGAATCTACAAAAGTGACGGGGTCTCTTGTCAGCTCCCTCAGCTACCGGTGCTGCTAAACCAGGCTGAACTAATCCGATTGGCTGAGGTGCCGGAGTCTGAAACTGCTGAGTTAGCTGCTCTGGCATACGGGTGGTAGGAGTCTGGGTCCCTCCCCCAGCCTGAGAGACGACTGGTGCAGTAGGAAGAAGTCCCGTCTGTGCTATACTCTCCATAAGTCCTACCAGACGGACGAGAGCGTCCTGAAGTACTGCGGTAGCTATGAACCCCTCTGGGACCTGTGCTGGTCCAACTGGGACTCCCGGAACTGGGACCTCCTCGTCAGACTCGACCTGAGGGTCCTCCACTGGGGCTGCTGCTCTAGGATGAGCCCTGCCCCGGCCTCGGCCTCTAGCACGGCCTCGTCCTCGACCTCGACCCCTCGTAGGAGCTGTAGCAGGAGTGTCGGACTGCTGAGCGAAACCAAGGGAAGCACGCGTTCTCGCCATCCACGAGAGAGTAGGATGGAAACTCAATCAGTAAACTGAATATACTACGCACGACAGAGTATGAAGAGAAGAGAAGTATCCTAACTTAGCAGACTCTGGGGGATAAATACAGACATCTTCGTACCGATCCCTCAGACTCTACCAAGGTTGTACGGGAGTTGTGAGATCTAAGCAACCTAGAGCTCTGATACCAACTTGTCACGACCCGAAACCTCACCTTCAGGCCGTGACTGCGTCTAACGTTGACCCCGCTAGACAAGCCAACACATGTAATAAATCTAACAAATTTCAACTCATGTCAATAGTAGTAAAGGTAATGCCTTTCAAAACTTAACAGGAATAACAAATGCTTAAAAATGCTTACAGTAGAAATGTAATAAACATCCGAAAGGTTTAACGAAACAGTAAAGTACACAACGTCGCATAATCCCAAAACCGGGGTGTCACAAACTCACGAACTCTATATTGAGTACTAAATACAAGGTCTAGAAAGAAGGGTACACAATTGTCTTCGGAGCTACAGAATAAATAAGACAATAGAAGAGTCAAAGACGGAAGAGACACCAAGGCCCACGAACGCCGGCGGTATACCTTGAAGCCTCTGAAGTGGACTGAAGGAGACTCCCTCAGTGTTGTCCACAGGGTCCGAGTGCAGGATCTGCACAACATAAAGAAGCGCAGTGTAGCATCAGTACAACCCACCCCATGTATTGAGTAAGTGCCGAGCCTAACCTCGGCCGAAGTAGTGACGAGGCTAGACTTAGCAACGATGTACACCTGTCCTATCCTACAACATATAACACAGATAGCAACGCAAGAAATAAGCAGACAATTAGGGAAACGGGAGCAGTTAAAGGGATCACAAGTGAGATATGACTGTATATTGATCATAGGAAAGCAGATAAGGCGCAGTTTAATAGAAAGTACCAAGTAAAGACAAGTACAAATGCTAGGAATGTAAATAATGGCACGACATCACCCTTCGTGCTTTTACTCTCTTCCTCACTATGTAAAACATGGTATAGTCAATGTAAATCATGGCACAACATTATCCTTCGTGCTTCACTTTCTCTTTCGCTATGCAATGTATGATGTGATCACTGTAATCATGGCACGACATTAACCTTCGTGCTTTCAATGAATGTAAATATGGCACGACATTAACCTTCGTGCTTTCAATGAATGTAAACATGGCACGACATTAAATTTCGTGCTTTCAATGAATGTAAATATGGCACGACATTAACCTTCGTGCTTTCAATGAATGTAAATATGGCACGACATTAACCTTCGTGCTTTCAATGAATGTAAATATGGCACGGCATCACCCCTCGTGCTTTGCTCTCTCTTCCTCACTATGCATGATATGATGTATGGCAAGGAATGCAGCATATTGGAAAAATATAGTTCAAATCACTCGGCATGGGGAAAATATCAGTCAATATCTCAATAAATGCCCGACAAGGGTCTCAGCTATAACCAATCAACTCAATATATATACTGTGTACTTGGATTCTCAATTGAACCAACATTTCATAATCTCTACAACTAGTACGCCAATCACAATAAACTTATCAAGTAGAGGCAATCACGTAATATAATGAACACTGAAGAAATAGCTGAAATTTTTTCAAAATAGACTCACGGGCATGCTTGACACACATTGCATAGGTACTCATCACCTCACCTATGCAATGAACATGATAATCACTTAGCACATAGCAAATAATGCCTATTCCCTCACCAAAGTTAGGCAAGACACTTACCTCGGTCCAAAGTATAGCGATCAACCCTCTAAGACCGTCTTTCCTTTATAATCCGACTCCGAAACAACGATATCTAGGCATGATTAATTCAATAATATCAATAAAGACTCAATAACACAATCCCATAGCCTAGATATTCAACTTCTAGCATTCTTCCCCAAATACCAAAATTTGTCCCCGGGCCCGCTTGGTCCAAACACGAGGCTCAGACCAAAACCCGATCACCCATAACCCCACGAGCTAAAATATATGATTTGTTTTAAGATCCGACCCCAAATTGAGGTTGAATCGCCCAAAATCCCATAAGCCCTAACTCTGCCCAAAACCCTTAATTTCTACTTTGATTTCATGTTTTTAGGCCTAGAATCTAGTGTTTGATGAAGAAAAGTGGAAGAAAACGGAGTTGGAATCACTTACCTATGGAGTTATGGCAATGGAGGTCTTCAAAATCGCCTAAGGGAGCAGTGGCGAAGAAGAAGAGGATGAAAAATAAGAAAAATCCCGTAATGGGTCTGTTTTGGACTTAAGAAAATCATTCGACGAAATTGCACTCTGCGATCGCAGAAGGAAGGGCGCGATCGCAGAAGAGAAGATGGGCGACCCTATGCGATCGCAGAAGGGGACATGCGATCGCAGACCTAGCGGACTTGACCTTCTGCGATCGCAGACTAGCTACGCGACCGCAGAGCAACTGCCCCAGCCCCCACCCCAGACCGCATACACACTATGCGATCGCTAAATATGCGATCGCATAGTGCCACAGAACCTCCCCCACCTTACTATGAGATCGCGACTCAGCCTATGCGATCGCATAGTGTTAAACACCAGACACCAGAATTTCACTCCAACACCAGATTTTTACACTTTAACTCACCCCGTAAGCTACCTGAAACTCACCCGAGCCCTCGGGTCTCAAAACCAAAAAACAAACACGACTCCCAAAACATCCTACGGCCTTGTTTGAGCTTTTAAATCATAAAATTCATCGAATTAAACCTCAAAACTCTTAGAATTTTCTTAAAACTTCATAAAACTTAACTTTTCCAATTTTGATCTGAAATACATCATTCCAAGTCCGTTTTACACCAATTTTCACAGATAAGTCACATAACATATATTAAACCTATTCCGGGTTCCGGAACCATGATACGGGCCCGGTAACACGGTTTTCACATCAAAGTTCATTTTCAAAAACTTATATTATTTTGAGAAAATAATTTCCTTTAAAAATTTATTTCTCGGGTTTGGGACCTCGGAATTCGATTCCGGGCATACGCCCAAGTCCCATATTTTCCTACGGACCCTCCGGGACCGTCAAATCATGGTTCCGGGTCCGTTTACCAAAAATGTTGACCAAAGTCAACTTTATTCATTCAATTATCATAAAATTTCATTTTCATCAAGTTTTCACATAAAAGCTTCCCGGCAACATGCCCGGGCTATGCACGCATATCGAGGTGAGATTAATGGAGGCTTTCGGGGCCTCGGAACACAGATTTAGCTAGAATTACTTAGGATGACCTTTTGGGTCATCACAGTTTTCCCTTCGCTTGATAAGGAAAATATTTTCCTCCAATTGGATGAAAATGAGTTCATAAGGAATATGTTTCCAAAACATTTAAGCCAACCAAACATGTACCAAAAACACCTTACAACACACTTTTCGAGGTGGTAAAAACTTATATGCACTATGTTTATACCAACGTCTCTGTGATGACTCAAGGGGTCATTATATGAATTTAGACTTCGTTCTAGGGTTAATAGCCCTAAAAAGATTAATTTAAATACCTCGATTTGCGTGTGCAGTCCGAACGTGAAACCGGAAAGGTTTTATGTGAAAATATGAGAATTAGTGAATTCTAGAATTAAAATTTGATTTTAGTTGACTTTGATCAACATTTTGAGTAAAAGGACCCGAATCGGTGTTCCGACGATTACAGAAGGTCCGTTGTAAAATATGAGACTCGGGCGTATGCCCGGAAATGAATTCCGAGGTCCCAAGCCTTATAAATCAATTTTTGAAAGAAATTATTTTACTGAAATATTTTTGAAGTAAAGAAAAGAATTAATGTTTGAAACCATTGGTATTGGGCCCGTATTTTGATTCCGGAGCTCGGTACAAATTTGTTATAGTATTTAAAGGTTAACTGTGAAATTTGGTGAAAACGGAGTTTATTTGACATGATTCGGACATCCGGTTGAGAAATAATGAACTTTAAGTGTTCTTGAGGAAAATGATGAGTTTTGAGGTTTAATTCATAGTTTTACATGTTATTTTCATGATTTGATCGCACGAGCAAGTCCGTATGATATTTTTAAACTTGCGTGCATGATGTTTTTAGAGCCCCGAGGGCTCGGGTGAATTTCGGGTAGGTTTCGGGGTGTTTGAACTTGGAAAATCACTGCTGGTGCACTAGTTCTGGTGTGCCTGCACTTGCGAGCCTAGGGCCGCAGGTGCGAGACCGCAAGCAGTCCCTTTGCAGATGCGGACCCTTTCTCCGCAGAAGCGGTTCCGCAGGAGAGGTCACTCCTCCGCAGGTGCGACCTCCAACTGCCTTGGACATTTCCGCAGGTGTGACCATTCCTCCGCACCTGCGAAAGCGCAAGTGCGACCCAAGCACCGCAGGTGCGAAGGTCGACTTCCCAGCCATATAAATACAAATTTTAAAACGGGCAGAACCTTTCTTCTTCATATTTTCGAACCCCACAGCCCTAGGAACGAATTTCTTCACCAAATATCATCCCCAAGTCATCGGTAATCAATTCTAAACTTTAATATTTCAATTACTCATTGTTTTTCATCACTTTTAAATCAAAAACTAAGAATTTTTATGGTAAAAAATTGAGGGTTCGGGTAGAATTAGGGAATTTTGTAAAAATCGAATCTTTACCTCAAATTGAGGTCGGATTTCGAAACTAATTGTATATTTGGTTTCGTGGGTGAATAGGTAAACGTAATTTTGTCCGAGTCCCGAGTTTAGACCAAGCGGGCCCGGGGTCAGGTTTTTACCCTTTTTGAGAAAACTTAGGAAAAATTATAATTTTTAGTAAAGTTAGTTCCTTTAGCATTAATTAATGATATTAAGTTAATTATGGTTAGATTCGAGCACGTTAGAGTAAGATTCTAAAGGAAAAGTTATAATTGAGCAGTGAGTGTCGTGCGAAATTGAGGTAAGTTCTTGGTTTAACCTTGACTTGAGGGAATAAGAATCCCCAACTTAATTGCTATGTGAATTTGCATGTGTGTGGTGTATAGGTGAGGTGACGAGTATCTATGCACAACCAAATTGTCTGTAAGCATGATCCCTTCCCCGTTTCCCATTTATTTGATTCATGGCTTAATTATTTTATGCTCATTGATGTTTCTATGACTACTTGGCTTGGTTAACTTGTTATTAAATCTAGATTCAATTATTTTGCTAAAGTGTGATTGTTTCCTTGGTTTCCTTGTGGTACATAAAGGTTGAGCGATTGACATTGTTTTACGTGATATATATATATATATATATATATATATATATATATATATATATATTCCTGTTGGGTTCATTTTGAGATATTAATGATGAAGTCTGTGAGAAATACCGTTTACTGTCTATGACTGTTGAGACAAACGTATTGTGAAAGGTTTTGACCTGAAATGTGAAATTCTTTATAAAAAAAGTGACATGATATGTCTGGTGGGAGCGAGTTGCACGCCGCAACAGGGAGTAATAAGGGTGGACATGTGGGATCGGGTTGCACGCCGCAACATGAGTACTAAGGGTGATATATATATAGGGATGAGCAATAAGGGTGAACATGTGGGAGCGGGTTTCATGCCGCAACAAGGAGCAATAAGGGAGGACACTAATATTTTACTGAATTTCAAAAACAAATATTTGAAAAATTACTGTTTAGCTTACTATTTTTCATATTTTGCACTACTTTTATTTTAAAGTCAAACTTTAGAAATTTGTAAACTTACGTGAGAATCGGTTATAGATGAGACCTGGAAAAAGGTGATTGAGTTATTTTAATTGTCGCTACAGTTATTATTTGTTTGTTTTTGGATTTCCTTCTTGCTTTATTTTATATTGTTCACAAGTTATATTGTTAATGCCCCGCCATAGCCTCGTCACTACTTCGTCGAGGTTAAGCTCGGCACTTACTCAGTACATGTGGTCGGTGCTACTGATACTACACTCTGCACTATTTTGTGCAGATCCAGGTACCGACCAAGGCTAGGAGATTTTTAGTAGCCCCCATTCATCGTTCGGAGACATGAGGTAGATCTTCCGGCGTCTGTAGATTGATGGAGTCTTCTCTTAGTTCTTTATATACTGTTTTTATTATATTCGAAACAGTTACATTATTTCTTTCAGCCCATTATTTGTAGTACTCTTAGAAGTTCATGAATTGTGACACCACGCCCTGGGTAGTCTTATAGTTATATAATTAGTTCGTGGCTCGGTTTATTATTAGTTTATTATTTTATTTATGTAGTTAAATCGTTGGAAATCATTAGATTTAATTTACTTTAAATTTGTCTTATTTTGTTTAAGTAAATAATCAAAAGAAAATAGCTAATCGAATTCTAACATTTGCTTGGCTAGCAAGTGTGGTGTTAGACGCCATCACGATCCCTAAGGTTGGGAATTTGGGTCGTGACAAGTTGGTATTAGAGCTCTAGGTTGGTTAGGTCTCACAATTCACGAACAAGCTTAGTAGAGTCTGAAGGATCGGTACAGAGACGTCTGTACTTATCTCTCGGAAGCTATTGAGTTAGGAAACAACTCCATTTTTATTTTTATTCTATCATGCAATTCTTGTATCTCAAATACTGATTGGATTCTTCTACTCTCTCCTAGATGGAGAGAACGCGTGCTTTATCTTCCGCTGACCAGCATTCCGGTCCTCCAGCAGCAGCAACTCCTATTAGGGGCAGAGGCCGAGTCCGCACCAGAGGCCGAGACAAGGGCAGGACTCATCCCACTACTCAGGTAGCAGCCCTAGCTGTGGAACCGCAGATCGAGATTAATGAGGGGGTTCCATCTCATACAGTTCCAGCGGGACCAGCTCAGGTTCCCCACGGGTTTATTGCTACCCCGGTTCTTCAGGATGCTTTGGTCCGTTTAGTGGTCTTGATGGAGAGTGTGGCCCAGATTGGCACATTCTCTATTGCAGCAGCCGTATCTAAGGCTGGAGGAGGGGTCCAGACTCTTGCTACCCACACTCCAGTTCAGACCAATCCTCAGGTTCAGACCCCAGTAGCCAATCTAGTTGGTGTAATTCATCCAGTTGTAGCAGTGCCGCCCGTTAATGGGGAAGCTATGTCTACCGATGCTTTATGGAGACTTGACAGGTTTATTAAGTTATTTCCTGTCCATTTTAGCGGTGAGACTTCAGAGTATCCTCAGGAATATCTGGATAGTTGTCATGAGCTTTTGCGTAATATGGGTATTCTGGAGACCAATGGGATCGATTTCGCGGCTTTTCAGATGACTGGTTCCACCAAGAAATGGTGGAGGGACTATTTGTTGACTAAGACAGTTGGATCACCTGCTCTGACTTGGGATCAGTTCTCTCATCTTTTTTTGGAGAAGTTCTTGCCTGTTACTACGCGAGAGGAGAAACGTCGTCAGTTTGAGAGACTTCACCAAGGCAGCATGACCGTGACCCAGTATGAGACTTGTTTCGTGGACTTGGCTATGTTTAACCAAAGAATGAAATTCCTTGACCAAAGCTATTTTAGGATAAACGCGGGTTACTGATAATCGAGTGAATACTATCATGACAAAGGAATAATAAGCAGTATAGAATGCAGAAAAGTAAAATAGTTTGTATTCGAGAATTCAGATGCCCTTATGGGTTACATTTCTTCCCTTTATATAGGGGTTGCCTAGTATAACATTTGGTTCCTGTCATGATTGCTCATTAATGGATAATTATTACATTAATGAAGCGTTACAAAGGATAACCGTAACTGTTGTATAGGAGTTACGTAACGTATAAGTCATTAACTGTTGATTCTCGAATCTGCCCGTAGCTTCATCTGGGTTCACTGTGACCGTATCTCTTCTTTGTCATTAAGTTTCCCATGGTTGATGAACTCGTGGGTTTATTGACCGTGCCTCTTTGTCCCGTACCTCTTTACAGAATCAAGTCTATCTGTTGCGTTTTCCTTGGTCCACGTAGCTAGATGAATTGTCAAGGTCTTGTTTACGTGTGATACTCTTTTTTTACCAATACAGGCTAGACATGCTATTCTCTTGTTTCCCACAGAGAGAGAGAGAGGGTCAGACGGTTTATTGATGGCCTTGCTCAGCCCATCAGGTTGCAGATGTCCAAGAAGACAGGGACCGAGATTTCTCTTCAGGCCGCAACTAATATAGCTAGGAGGGTTGAGTTAGTTCTTGGGATGGGAGGTCAGGGGTCAAACAAGAGACCTCACCATTCCAGTGGTTTCAGTGGTGCCTCATCTGGAGGAGGGACTTCATTTAGCAGAGGCTATTCTTCCAGGCCATTCCATTCAACACTACAGACTTCACATGGTACTTCGGGTGGTCGTGGTTCGTATCTGCCTCCTTCTGATCATCCAGTTTACAGTGCTCCTTCAGATCCTATTAGAGCACCTCCTCTGCAGAGTTATTATCGTTGTCAGCCGCTTCGTCAGGGTCAATCCTCATATCAGGAGGGATGTTTTGAGTGTGGTGAATATGGGCATATTCGAAGAGTTTGTTTGAAGTTTATTTGTAATCAACATCAGTACCAGGGTTCTCGTGCCATAGTTCCTGCACCACCACCTGCACCACCACCTGCCCAGCCAGCAAGGGGTAGGGGTCAGGTAGTTAGAGGTAGAGGCCATAATGTTAGAGGTGGAGGTCAGCCCTCTAGAGGTGGAGGTCCTCCTAGAGGTGTAGTTCAGGGTGACGGGGCCCAGCCCGACTATATGCATTTCCAGCCAGGCTTGAGGTGGAGTCCTCCGACGCTGTTATTACAGTTATCATCTCAGTTTGTGATAGAGCTGCTTTAGTTTTGTTTGATCTGGGGTCTACTTATTCTTATGTATCATCCTATTTTGCCTCGTATTTGAATGTGCCCCGTGATTCCTTGAGTATTCCTGTTTATGTGTCTACACCGGTGAGGGATGCTATTGTGGTAGATCGTGTGTATCGTTCTTGCGTGGTAGTCATTGAAAGTCTTGAAACTAGTGTGGATCTCTTACTTCTAGACATGGTTGATTTTGATGTTATATTGGGCATGGATTGGTTGTCGCCCTATTATGCCATTTTGGACTGTCACGCCAAGACAATTACTTTATCATTGCCGGGGTTGCCTCAATTAGAATGGAAAGAGACTCTTTGTCATTCTCCCAGCCGGGTAATTTCATATGCTAAGGATCGCCACATGGTGGAGAAAGGGTGTTTGGCTTATTTGGCTCATATTCGTGATTCCGATGCCGAGGTTTCTTCCATAGAGTCAGTTCCTATCATTCGTGAGTTTCTTGAGGTATTTCTTACAGACCTGCCAGGGATGCCACCCGACAGGGATATTGATTTCTGTATTGATGTGGCTCCGAGCACTCAGCCCATTTCCATTCCTCCATATCGGATGGCCCCACCAGAATTGAAAGAGTTGAAAGAGCAGTTGCAAGATTTGTTAGACAACAATTTCATCAGACCTAGTGTCTCACCTTGGGGTGCACCGATTTTGTTTGTAAAGAAGAAAGATGGGTCTATGAGGATGTGTATAGATTACCGGCAGCTGAATAAAGTTATTATCAAGAATAAGTATCCGTTGCCGAGAATTGATGACCTATTTGATCAGCTTCAGGGTGCTAGGGTATTTTCAAAAATTTATTTGAGGTCAGGCTATCATCAGCTGAAAATTAGGGCGTCCGATGTTCCTAAGACAGCCTTTCGGACGAGGTATGTGCATTATGAATTTTTGGTTATGTCTTTGGGGCTGACTAATGCTCCAGCAACCTTTATGGACTTGATGAATCGAGTTTTCAAGCCCCATCTGGACTCTTTTGTGATCGTGTTCATTGATGACATTCGTATATACTCCCGTAGTCGGGAAGAGCATGAGCAGAACCTCTGTATAGCACTCCAAACTTTGAGGGATAATCAGTTGTATGCCAAGTTTTCAAAATGTGAGTTTTAGTTAGATTCATTAGCCGTCTTGGGTCATATCATATCGACCGAGGGTATTTAGGTTGATCCTAAAAAAATGAGGCAGTCAAGAACTGGACTAGACCCACTACAACCACGGAGATCAGGAGCTTCTTGGGTTTGGCGGGTTACTACCGTCGTTTTGTGGAGGGTTTCTTATCCATAGCAGCCCCAATGACTAAATTGACTTGAAAGGTTCCCCATTTAAATGGTCAGATGAGTGCGAGGCGAGCTTTCAGAATCTCAAGACAGCCTTGACGTCAACACCGGTGTTGGTGTTACCATCAGGTTCAGGTTCTTTCATGGTGTATTGTGACGCTTCCCGAGTTAGACTTGGGGCGGTATTGATGTAGGATGATGACCCGCATTTGATGGTTCTTAGGACACAGTTCGGCGCGGCGGTGCCAAGCAGGTTACAGTTGGAGATGATGGTGTCTTGAGGATCCAGGGTCGTATATGTGTGCCTAATGTTGATGGCCTTCGCGAGTTGATCCTTGAGGAGGCTCACAGTTCTAGGTATTCGATTCACCCAGGTCTATCCAAAATGTACCAAGATTTGAGGCAACATTATTGGTGGAGAAGTTTGAAAAAGGACATTGTTGCGTATGTGGCTCGTTGCTTAAATTGTCAGTAGGTAAAGTATGAGCATCAGAGACCTGGTGGTTTGCTTCAGCAGATAGAGATTCCTGAGTGGAAGTGGGAGCGTACCACTATGGACTTCGTTGTTGGACTCCCACGGACTCAGAGGAAATTTGACGCAGTTTGGGTTATTGTGGATAGGCTGACTAAATCAACACATTTCATTCCTGTGGTGAGTACTTATACTTCGGAGCGGTTGGATGAGTTATATATTAGAGAGATTGTTCGCCTTGATGGTGTGCCCGTGTCTATCATTTCTGATCGGGGTACGCAATTTACTTCGCACTTTTGGAGGGCAGTTCAGTGTGAGTTGGGTACCCGAGTAGAGTTGAGTACAATATTTCACCCTCAGATTGACGGGCAGTCCGAGCGTACCATTCTGATATTGGAGGATATGCTCCGCGCTTGTGTTATTGGCTTTGGAGGTTCGTGGGATCAGTTCTTTCCGTTAGCGGAGTTTCCTTATAATAATAGCTATCAGTCGACCATTCATATGGCTCCTTATGAGGCATTATATGGTAGACGGTGCAGATCGCCAGTTAGATGGTTTGAGCCGGGAGAGGCTCGGTTACTAGGTGCAGACTTAGTTCAGGAGGCCTTGGATAAGGTCAAGATTATTCAGGAGAGACTTCGTGCAGCTCAGTCTAGGCAAAAGAGTTACGCCGATCATAAGGTTCGTGATGTGGCATTCATGGTTGGAGAGAGAGTATTGCTTCATGTGTCACCCATGAATGATCCCCAACACACATTGTTCTTTGATTCATCTTTCATATCATTAGAATCCTTTGATTCACATTTCACAACAATTCATCCTTTAATACATATTCCATAACCATCCAATCCATTAATGCATGTTTCATATCAATTTCCCAATCCATTGTTTCATGTTTCATTAAAGTTCAACCTCATATTTCATATTTCACATCATTACCATATCCTTACTCATATTCCATAACAATCCACCCTTTTACATGTTTCACACCCATCATATAATAGGAGCACACACACAATAAGGAAGAACACGATGATCAACATTTATACATTCCACTAGCAAGACATCATGGTGGTAGCATATAGCAACATGGAAACAAGAATTCCTTAATTAAGCATATAGAACACAAAATTTCCATAGAAGGTCAATAATAGAGTCATACCCGGAAAATGACCACAACGGGTTTATCCTATGAGAATTAGAGTTAGCCATACATACCTCGAGTTGGAATTCCCCTTTAATTTCTATCCCAAATCACCGGACCTTCTAACGCCTTCAATCTAATTTAAAATATGACACATTCAAACTTAGAGTTAGGAATCTTGAACTCATTTGGGCATTTTATCAAATACTATGTGATCCTTTAGATTAACTAGCCCTTTTTTAGTGAAATATTTCCCTAGCCTACTTCCCTTTGTTAGATTATGGAAGATTATTCACATGCATGCAAGGTTTTAACTTTCCTCTTCAAGAACCAACCTATGTGTGTTCTATTCTAACTAAAATCTGAGAATTTGGGGAAATGGGGTGAAGACTTACCTCTTATGGTGAAGAAGGTGACGACTACTCGATTAATTCTAGGCCTGAGTAGAGATGGAGGACCAATTTGGGGAGGATGAGGACTTCTCTCACTAGAACCCACTCTCACTTCTCTCTATTTTGGTTAGATAGTAGTTAAAAATGAAGGGGAGGAGTGTTTTATTAAACTGGGAGTCTGGTTTTAAAATTAGAACTTAGCAGCCCCGAAGCAGGTATGCGGTCAGGAATGCGATCGCATTCCTGTTATGCAGTCCGCATACCTATCGCATAAGTGGCCTTTAGCTGGGCCAAAAGAGAAGCAGACTGTCTAGGTATGCGACCACTATGCGATCCGCATACATGTTATGCGATCGCATAGTGCGTCGCATAACTCCCTCCGGAAAAATCAAGGTTCAAGAATGCGACAACTATGCTGCCCGCATTCGTGAAATGCGATCGCATTCTGGGCCGCATAGTTGTCCTCAAAATGGACAACAAACTGTCCAAGTATGCGACCACTATGCGGTCCGCATACCTGATCTGCGATCGCATAGTGGACCGTAGACCTGCGCAAATCTGGAAAATTATATCTTTTAAGTCCTAGGGTACTTTTTGCTCTAAAAGGGTGCATTTTAAGAATTACTATTGTATTAACAACATGGGGGCCTACCCGGGCGGGTCTTTACAACTACAGGAAAGGACAAAGAGATTGAGGCTCAATAGGAAGAAAAAACAAAAGAGCACGATAGTATTAGTGCTAGGTCAAACAATAAAATATTGTCTCCAGTTACTGCGGACATGTCTTGCATTCAAAATAAAGGAGAAAATAATTGTTATTGATCTGGGAACACTCGAGCATATCCTAGGGTATTTGAACAACAAACATGGCCCAGACATAGACATCAATTCAATCTATGAATCAGGAGAGGACATCAACAGTAAACAATCCCACGAGGCCTCCACAGATAAAGAAGTAGCCGACAACTCTATAGGAGGAAGTGGGGATGAAGATGAGCAGGTCGCAGATAGTTTAGTTGAAGCTTTTGCACCTGCACCAAAGCATCTTGATGACCATGTGGAAAAAGAAACAGAGGAGGTGATACAAAAACATGGCTTCTCACCAAAATGGAACAAAAGAAGGAACCACAAAGGTAAATGAGGCCATCCCAAAACCTCCAGTACCTTCCAAACACAAGGAAACCTACAAACACCCAATCATTCCTAATGATTAACATCATCAATTTGAATATTAGGGGCATGATTTCAAAGGGTGCAAGTGAAATATTAGCCAAACTAATCAGAATTCATAAGGCTCATATGGTCATTATCCAGGAACCTTTCCTCTCTTCTGACAAGTTAGAAGACTACAGAAGGTACCTAGGTTTTGATCAAGCAGTTTCCAATAAATGCTTCAAGCTATGGTGCTTTTGGAACAATGAATTGGACTGTGAAGTCATCGAAAATAGAAGACAACAAATTACTCTCAGGATTAAGGGTGATGAGCATACATGCTGGATCACAACAGTATATACTAGGAACAATGCAGTGAAAAGAAGAAAACTATGGAATAAACTGAGGAGCATGAGCAACAGAATCAATGGACCATGTACCATCCTTGGCGACTTCAACATTATTATGGCTCCGGAGGAGAATAAGGGAGGCACCTATCATACTTTAACCAAGAGTGCAAACTTCATTAGATGCATGGATGATCGTGGAATGTCAGATCTTGGCTATACAGGGAATCCTTTCACATGGTGCAATGGTAGCAGGAGAAGAAGAAGAATCAGCACAAGACTAGACAGGGTTCTAATTAATGAAGAATGGGCAGAGAACTTTCAAACAAATAGAGTCGACCACCATGCCAAAACAGGGTCGGATCATAGACTCATCACCTTTAAATTTGGAAATGAGAATCCTGAAGCTATTTAATACTTCAGGTTCCTTAATTTCTAGACTAAGCAGAGTGATTATAATTCCTTAATTGAAAGCATCTGAAACAAGGAGGTTCAGGGAAACGACCAATGGATCCTTCAACAAAAATTGAAAACTGTAGCTAGAGGCCTTAGCAAATGGTCCAAAGAGTCCATTGGAGATGTTTTCACTTCAGTCAAACAAACAGAGATGGAGATGTGTAGGTTAGAGCATGAATATAAGACTAATAACAATGATGTCAATAGTCAAAACCTATACAAGGCCCAAGCCAAATATACTAGATTGCTGAAGATGCAAGAATCCATTCTCAAGCAAAAATCCAAAATCAAATGGGCTGAAGAAGGTGACTCTAACTCCAAATATTTTCATAGTGTGATCAATGAGAAAAGGAGGAGAGCACATATCTACAGAATTAAGGATAACCAAGGAACATGGATTGAGGGCAATGAAGCTATTGCAAACACTGTTATTGATCATTTCAGCAACCTGTTCACCCATACACATAGTGACAACAATTTGTCTATCTTGGATTGTATTGATCCGATGGTCACAGAGGAAGACAACCATCTCATGAACCAGATACCTGGAGAAGAAGAGATTAAACATGCAGTATTCTCTATAGATCCCAGCAGCTCTGCGAGCCCAGATGGTTTCAATGGTCACTTCTACCAAGCATTCTGGGACACTATCAAAAGGGAGTTTTGCAAGTTTGTTCAAAATTTCTTTAATGGCTATAACCTGTCCAGATATTACACACATACTAACTTGGTTCTAATCCCTAAAGTATCCTCTCCTCATGTTTATCTCAGTTAAGACCCATTAGTCTTTGTAATGTGTCAAACAAGATTATCTCCAAAATTATCAGCGCTTGGATAACTAACATACTTCCTAAATTAATCTTTGATAATCAATCTGGTTTTGTTAAAGGTAGATTAATCACTGAAAATATCCTTCTTGCCCAGGAACTTGTACATGGTATCAAGAAGAAGGAAACATTGTCATTAAGCTTGACATGTCAAAAGCTTACGACAAGCTCTCTTGGAGTTTCCTCACGGCTGTACTAAGGAAAATGAACTTATCTGAAATTATCATAGATTCCATTCATAGACTGATTTTGGAGAACTGGTATTTCATATTAATTAATGGAACAAGACATGTATTCTTCAAGTCAACAAGAGGACTGAAATAGGGATATCCTCTTTCCCCTTCTCTATTTATTCTAGCGGTTGAGGCTTTAACTAGGGCCCTTAACAGACTCAATGAGAACAACCAATTTATTGGTTTCTATATGAATCCCAAAGAACCCAAGATAAACCACCTAAGTTATGCTGACGATCTAATTCTTTTCTCTTTTGGTGACAGGAAATCAATGACGTTGCTAATGGAGATCCTAGAGGAATACCAGGATGCATCTGGCCAAGAGATCAACAAAGAAAAAAGCTTTTTCATAAACTATAACCACAGAGTTAACAGAAATAATAAAAGAGCCATTAGAAGACTCCTAAAATGGACAAGATTTAAGCATATGCAATTCCCATTCATATATCTTGGGTGCCCTATCTATATAGGCAGAAAGAATATTTGCTACTTCGCCGACCTAGCCACAAAAGTATTAAACAAAGCGGGAGGCTGGCAGGGGAGACTCCTATCATTTGGTGGTTAAGCTATTATCATCAAGCACATCCTTCAGTCCCGAACTCTATATCTGCTGGCAGCTATGGTCCCTCCTAAGACCATTATCAAGCAGATTGAGATGTACTTGGCAAATTTCATCTGGGGTGAAAAAGAAGGCAAAAAGAGCTATCACTGGTGCTCCTGGGATAATATGAGCTACCCTACTGATGAGGGAGGAGTTGTCTTAAAGCCCCAAGATATATGCAACTCATTTGCAACAAAAAGGCGGTGTAGATTCAGGGTGGAAAACAACTTATGGACAAAATTTCTCCGAGCTAAGTACTGTCAAAGATCTAACCCAATTTATGAAAGGTTGGATCCCAAGGACTCTAATTCATGGAGGAGCCTAATGGAGACCAGAGAAAAAGTGGAAGTTAATATTCAATGGAAGATCAACAAGGGCAATAATTTGTTTTGGTGGGATAAGTGGCTACCATCAGGGAACATCAAAACAATCGCCAACCCCCCCCCCCCCCCCCCCCCCCCCCCCA
>ML275491.1:110818-124245 GCA_005239495.1 Nicotiana undulata | reverse complement strand
CCCCCCCCCCCCCTCAAAACTAGGAAACACCAATGTCAGGGAATTCTTCAATAACCATGGATGGAACATGGAGCTTCTTCAAGACACTGTGCCACAGAGAGTTGTTGATGAAATAAAGCAAATCAAGATTGGCTACAATCATATCCAGGATCAAGCCATATGGACCCCCAGCCCCCAAGGATCCTTTTCTTGTTCCTCTGCTTACCAGCTTCTAAGGAAAAGAAATGATACCTCACCTCATTTGGAAAAAATTTGGAATAAACATCTACCTTTTAAAATCTCATTTGCTACATGGAGAATATTGAAAGGCTGGTTACCGCTTGATGATATTGTGCTAAAATTTGGTACTAACATTATAGCTAGATGTTGTTGTTGCAGGGCGCTAGAAGAAGAAACCATGTACCATGTCTTCGCAAATAGAAATACAACAAAGAAGGTATGGAACACTGTGTCCAATCCACTAGGATTCCAGACCACGGGAAGGAACATTCTATGCATCATAACTCAATAGTGGACCAGACATCCAAAAAACAATGTTCATAAGTTTCTACTGCAAATCACCCCAACCATAATATGCTAGGAGATATGGAAGGCCAGGTGTGGTAAGAAATATGGTAAGAAGACTATTTCTATTTTTAGAATATGTCAACAGGTTCTTTTTCAGGTTAAAGTTTCCATGGAGCAAAAATACAGTAAGATGAACTGGAATTGGACGTGGAAAACTGTATGCAAGGTGGCGGAAGATTAAAAAATAAGACTGAAGAGTGTTATGGTTCTTTGGGAACCCCCAGACAGTAATCAATGGAAAATAAACACAGATGGAAGTTTCATTCCAAACTCAGGCAAAGAAGGCATTAGAGGTGTTGTTAGGAAAACAAATGGTCAAATGGTGATGGCCTTCTCCGCACCAATGCATTTCTTGACTAACAATTACTCTGAAGTGCAAGCGGCCTTGTTTGGTATTGTCTGGTGTTGCGACCAAAACTGTCAAGACCTAATATTGGAACTAGACTCTCTTCTAGTTGTCAACATGATCCTAGGGACATATAATACCCCATGTAGACTCAAAGAAGGCGTTACTCTTATTCAACAAAAGGTGAAACAACATGGAATCAAGATCAAACATTGCTACAGGGAAGGGAATGAAGTGGCCGACGCTTTTTCCAAACATGCTACTACTCTCACGCAGCAGATCATCTTCCTCAACGAAATTGATCTTCCTACTGGCGCCAGAAAATCCATGGCTATGGATAGAATGCAGGTCCCAAATTTCATAATTAGACCAAGGAAACATTCAGGATGGTCTTTAAACCTCCTTAACTGATAAGTAAAGAGCTACTGCAGTACCGAATTGTATCCTGTCATATTAGCTCTTTTATAATTATTTAGGCCTAGCCATTTTCTTTTCAATCAACAATGTTCCAATGAGAAGTTTTGGTTTATGTCCCCCTCCTTTGTACTATTTTTCTAAGGAATAAACAGGGTAGGGGTCTATGCCAACCCCCCCAACACCACAGGAGATGAAAACCTGGGTGGATGGTTTAAATTAAAAAAAAAGTTGGTTGGATCACAATCCAACCCAAATAGCACAGGCTAGCCAGTTTTCAGATTGGTAATTGGAAAATAGTCAGCGTTTACAAAGTTATTGAAAAAAAGCCGTTATTTTGCTGCAACATGGACCGGTCCAGCATAATATACTGGAGATTGTGCACCTGTGTATGAACTTCCAGCATATTATGCTGGAACTCCAACACGCGAAAAGTTCCAGCATAATATACTGGAGATTGGAGCACCTGTGTATGAACTTCCAGCATATTATGTTGGACCGGTATATTATACCGGAACTCCAGTATATTATACTTGAATATTTTTTGGATTTTGAACAGTATTTTTGTTCAGATTTATCTTCACATGAAAATTGGCTAAATTTTGATTACTTTTGAAATTGTTACCATTTTTTAATTACCACTTGTAAATCTGGCTATTTTTGAATTTCTCCCTTTTAATTCATCCAAAAACTAAGTGCAAATAGCACGGGCAGTTAGTTTTCAGGCTGTTAATTGAAAAATAGCCAGCCTTTGTAAAGTCGTTAAAAAATAGCCATTGTTTTGCTGAAACATAGAAAGTTCCAGCATAATATGCGGAATTATGGATGTCACGACCAAAACTACCAATTCATGATGGCGCCTATCGTAGTACTAGGCTAGCTGACTCAATACCAAAACGACAAAATATTTCATTTCAAAAAGATAACTTTCAAGCTATTTATCAATAAATTTTTCATGAGAAATTCAAATTAAAGGAAATGCGGAAATAAAGGCCTGACATCGGGTGTCACTAGATGAGCAACTACTACAACTGTTTGTAAATATCAAGACTAACATAGTATGGGATTAATCAAGTAAAACTAAGGGAAGATAAAGGAGGAGGAAAGCAGAGCTACGATCTCCATGCAACTACCTTGCTAACTCCGAGAATCTGCGTCAGAAATAACCAACAGCCTCAACCGTGTCTAGAAAACACCTGGATTTGGACACAAGGTGCAGTGAGTAACGTGAGTACGCCAACTCAATAAGTAACAACCATAAATACAGGTTAAGCAGTAGTGACGAGCAGTGAAAACACATAAAGTCCACATCATGAAATCTCAGTAAAATACAACATGGTTCCAAATCAGTATTTGAGTCAAATCATCTCGTTTAAAATCAAGTCTCGGTGAAAAATCATTTAAAGACATTGTTCAACAGTTTCAACAGAGGCTTAATGCAAAATAAAGTGAAAATGATGAAAACATAAACAGCCCCTCGGGTAAAACATCACTCATATACAGCCCCTCGGGCAAGCCTCACAGTCACTCGTAAACAGCCCCTCGGGCATACCTCACAATCATTCGTAACAGCCCCCCGAGGCATACCTCACCATCAATAATGCCTCCCAGTCACTCAGCACTCGGCACTCTACACTCGCACTCAGTAGGTACCTGCGCTCACTGGGGGTGTGTGCAAACTCCGGAAGGACTCCTTCAGCCCAAGCGCTATATCAAGCCAAATCATGGCATAAATCACTCGAGCCCTCGACGTATATCAAACATGTTGCGGCGTTCAACTCGATCCCATAAATATCCTCACAAATCAGGCCCTCGGCCTCACTCAGTCATAAATCTCTCAAGCCACTCGGGCATTTCGGTAAAAACAAGGAACTCAACCCAAAACAACATTTATATGCATCAAAACAGAGTAATAAATTGAGTTATGGAGTAAACATGTATAATCATGACTGAGTATAGATTTCCAATCGAAACAGTGAGAGAATAGTAAGAAAAGGCCCCCGAGGGTCCAAACAGTACTGGCACAAAGACCCAAACATGGCTTTCATCCTAAGTTATAGGAATTCTTTCTAAAACACATAATCATTATATAGTTTCAACAAAATATGCAACTCTACAGTTGCTACGGGACGGACCAAGTCACAATCCCCAACGGTGCACGCCCGTCACCTAGCATGTGCGTCACCTCAAAATAATAAAATGTTACGAAATTCAGGGTTTCATACCCCCAGGACTAGATTTACAATCATTACTTACCTCAAACCGGTCAAATCTCTAACCCGCGATGCTCTTACCTCTCAACTTGGCCTCCAAATGCTCCGAATCTATTCAAAATCAGTATATTACCATCAATATACGCTAAGGGAATGAATTCCATAAGGAAAACTATCAAATTAGACCAAAATCCCGAAATCAGCTCAAACCCGTCCCCTAGGCCCACGTCTCGAAATCCGACAAAAATTACAAAACTAGAAAGCCCATTCACTCACGAGTCCAACCATACCAAATTTATCAAAATCCGACCTCATTGGTTACTCAAATCCTCAGAATTAACTCTCCAAATTTTAAAGCCCTTAATTCCCAAATTTCTAGCTCAAATTCCCAATTAGATGATGAATAAAGCCATAGATTCATGAAATTTATACCATTATAGGTTGGAATCACTTACCCCAACGTGTCCTATATCAGCTATACATCCTCCTTGCATTTATGCCGGATTGCTCCTTGAAATCCTTCGAAAAATCACCTCTCTCCCGAGCTCCTCAAATCCAAAATCCAAAATGGAGAACAAAACCTCGAGCTAGGGTTTTTCTGCCCAGCAAAACCGCACCTGCGATCCCACTTCCACACCTGCGGAGCCGCATCTGCGAAGAGGGCTCCGCTCCACTTCTGCGGGATTTCATTAACAAATCTGACTCCGCTTCTGCGATCAACTAACCGCACCTGCGGTCATCGCAGATGTGGGGACCAAGCCGCATCTGTGGTCCAATTGCGCACATGTGCCTCGAATCCGCTTCTACATACTTCGCACCTGCGGTTCCTATTCCGCATGTGTGGAAACACCAGTAACAACAACTTCAGCTGCATTTTTCCAACTCCAAACTCTCCGATCACTACCCGAAATCACCTCGAGACCTCAATCAAACATACTAACATATCCAACAACATCATACAAATTTAGTCGAACCTTTGGAACTCTCAAAACAACATCAAAATACCAAATTAACCTCGGATTCAAGCCTATGAACTTCTAAACTTCTAAATTCCGCAAACGACGCCGAAACCTACCAAACCACGTCTGAATAACCTCAAAATTTTCACACACGTCAAAAATGACACTACGCACCTACTCTAACTTCCGGAATTCCATTCCAACCCTGATATCTAAATTTTCACTGCTGACCAAAATTGCCAAATTTCCAATTTTCGCCGATTCAAGCCTAATTCTACCACGGACCTCCAAATTACCTTCCAGACACGCTCCTAAGTATCACCCAACGGAGCTATCCGAACCATAAAAACCCAAATCCGAGATTGATCACTCAATAGTCAAAACTTGGTCAAACCTTTCAGATTTGAAACTTCTAGCTGAGAATCATTCTTCTAAATCAAATTCCGAATAACCTGAAAACCAAAACCGACAGTTCACCTAAGTCATAATACATCACGCGGAGCTACTCATGCCCTCAAATAACCGAGCGAAGTGTAAAATGCTCAAAACGACCGGTCGGGTCGTTACAATGGAGTTCTTGCGTATACACTTCCTGCATATTATGTTTGAACTCCAGCACACGAAAAGTTCTAGCATAATATGCGAGATTATGTAGCTCCTGCATATAAAGTCCCCGCATATTATGTTGGAACTCCGTCACATTATGAATTCCACCACATCTTGTTGGAAGCTTATATGTAAAAAATTCGAACTCCAACATATTATGCTGGAATATTTTCGGAATTCTAAGGGCTTTTTTGTTCAGATTTTATCTTTTCCATGAAAAAATGACTAAAGTTTGATTACTTTTGAAACTGTGGCTAATTTTCAATTATCAGTTGTAAATCTTGCTATTTTTATTTTTTTTCCTGCTAACTCGGTCCAGTCCTCAAAATATTAGCTCGGCCTAATCCATTAAACTCATAATCCAACAAAATTAAATCATTATTTTCATTTTATTTTATTTTCTTTCATCTTTTATACTTCATTGCCGCTAGTTCGAACCATATCACACAATGTCAAGTTTAATTGGCAAAGAAGTTCGACGGATTGCCAGAGAATTTTCATTCCCATACATGCTTATATAGGTGAAGTTGGCATTTGTTGGCCATTTATGTATGCAGTAAATTGTTTCTTATACATGTAGGTATATATTAGGACTCTTATTAGCATAGTATTTATCTCATAACCTCATCACTAATCTTGTACGCATTTCATGTATATCTACAATCTCATTCTTATCTTTGAATAAATGATGTACTTATCTCATAACTTATAAACTCTCGTTATAAATAGATATACAACGCATGCTCTATAACTCATTGAGCAAACTTCTAATCCTTTTTGGTACATCCTTTGACCATTAAATTGCTTTTACGTTCTACTACTTTTGACATATATAAAGGATACTTTCTCTTTCTATTGCTATTGTAGTTATTCTAATGGCGACAGGACCTTTATCGTGTGATCCTATTTCCGCTACTTCTATCGAACTTTCTCATGCACAATCAAACACTCGAACGATCTCTCTGTCTACTCTTTCCCCTCGCGGTTTATTTCATCTACTCTTCAAGATTTGTCATCTACTCCTCAAGGTTTTGTTGTTGTCCGTCGTTCTGGTGACGTTAGGTCTCTTCATTTGGGTCATCTTTATGGACGAGTAATTTTAGACAAACTTAATTTAGTTGATCAATTTAACTCTTATCCACTGGAAAGTACATCGTTTACTATTTAATTTAGTTGATCATAGTAACTCTCTTTGGGTCATTATTCATTATGATGTTTGGCAATCTCCTATATTGAATTATCAATTTTTTGGATATTAATATTATGTTATTTACGTGACTTTATCCCATGAAAAATAGATTTGAGATCTTTTATATTTTTGTGCATTTCAAAAGTAAGTAGAAACCCTACTGTCCTCAACATGCTCTTCGTGTTCCATATCAACCGCATAAAATAAGATTGACTAGAATGATGACGAGAAGAGAAAATCAACACTAGAAATGGATAATAAATACCTTTAGTAAGGGAAAGTTTCTAAACTCAAAATTGATTATAATCACTTTAATTGTAATATTTTTTTTTTTTTGGTAAAGTAATTATAGAACCACTTAACACTAAAAGAAAAAACTTAGCCACGGGCGAATTTTGTAACTAAATAGCGTATTTGGAAATGAATTTGCGACAAATTTTTGAAACCTAACAACAAGCGTTTGTTCCGAATATTTGCTAGAGGATACAAAAGAACAGTTGAAATGCCACTAAAAACTTCCATCATTGAACTTTTCAACCATCAAATAGCCTTCAGTCAGTTCCAATTGAATCTTGGAAAATTGTGATCACATTCCACTTTAAGATCCAAGTCTATTCCACTTGGATTATCGTAGTGACGCAGATGATGTTTTAATAACAAGTACCTTTCAGGGTTTTCCTTCAAATGATCATGCATATTGGATATTATTGTAAGCTGCAGGAAAAAAACCAAAACTTATATGAATAATAATATATATGTAGAAAAGTAGAAATTAATAATGGGAAATAAATGAAAGTTGACCTCGGATTGTAATATAGCATTTTCATTTTGCAAATCTTTTAGTATTTTCCTTTGTTTCTCAGGATTGCAAGTAACACAAAGGCGATTCCTCAACTCTAAACTCATTTGCAAGTTCTCTGAAAGTAATCTTGAGTTTTCCAAACGAAGATTTTCACCTTCTTCCTTATCCCTTTGTGCCTGAAATTTGGATCATAGTTCATCTATTCAAATCAAGAGGAGTTATATTTCGAAATAAAAAAGAAAGAAAAGAAACATATCACTAAAAATAAACAATGATGAAATGATGATTGTTGTGATAACAAGGAGTGGAGCAGGGGTGTTCGTTGGTCGGTACGATACGGTATTATTTAGACATTCGGTACGGTATTTTCGATATTCAGTTTTTTAAAATGCTATACCAATATCATACCTAATAAATTCAGTATGGTTTGGCTTTTCTCCTTTCGATTTCGATTTATTCGATTTATATACTAACCAGTGCGTAGAGTCATAAACTATAATATTCTTAATTAAAGCACTCAAAAGTACAAAACTAAAAATGTTTGTTGTTGACAAAAGTTGTCCAAAACCAACAAATATCAACCCAGAGAGAGAAAATGGTACATAAAGGATTAAATTTGGTAGAAATATTTTGTTACTTGCTTAGAGTTAATTGATGAACTTATAAAATAAAAGAGTTAAATTTTAAATTTTTTATATTTATTTTATAGTTAATAATATGTGTAATATGTAACATAATATATATTTCGATACGGTATCGGTATTTCGATATTTTATTTTCAAATACTAAATACCATACCTAATATCAAATTATTTTTAAAATTTAAACCAAATACCATACCAAATACTAAAATTTTCGATTTCGATACGATATTTCAGTATTTATCAAATTATACAGAACGCTAGAGCAGAGTAGAGTGGAATTCTGTCAGGAAATAAGAGAATGCAAAAAATATTCTCTTTGTTCGAGAATTCAATGTAGCTCGACTATACTGGCATTTATAAGTAATTAATTAAATAAACTATCAAAATATTAAAAAAACCTGGATGTAGAATCTTTTGTTATCAAACCAAATTTTGACTTGATTGGTGTCAAGCCCTAGCTCCTCACTCAGTTTCTCTATCACGTCATTTTCTGGATTTGGCATCTGATTAAACACCCTACTCAGGAAAACAAAAAACAAAATTTGTTACAATGAGGAAAAATCCAGTTGATACAAACCAAACACGTATTAAACAAATTAAAATTAGCTTTAGGGGAAATTTCCTCAAAAAAAGAAAAAGAAATTAAATGATTCTCCTTCTTCATTTACTTAATTGCATTAACCATTTTGATTTACTTTCTTAAAATTAATGAAGTGATACATATGAATCTATTGATGGACGGAGAAAATAAGAGGACGATGTAACACACTAAAATAGGATCTTAAAACAAAACAAAACATTAATATAAGAAAATGAGTTAAAGCATATAGTATCTTAAAACCCTTAGAAAAAAGAGAGAGTCTTTAAAATTATTCAAAAGAAACTCACTCTTCTAGTTTCTGAATTTGTTCATCAGAACTAGACCCAATGGGAGAATCCATGAATGTGAAGAAAAAGAGAAGTGAAGAATTAATCCACCATTTTTGAGTTTTTATAAGTGATTTTAAGAGAGTAAGAACAAACCCAAAATGGAAAAAGAAAAAGACCAACAGACAATAAATAAATAAACAAATTAGTAGAGAAGTAAATAAGAAAATACATAATTAAATAGATAAATAAGAGGTAGATTTTCCTAGTTGTCAGATCTTTTTTTAATTTATCTTCCATATCACTGAAATATTTTAAAATTGTGTCCTTTTTTCCTGTTTAAATTAGGACTAACAGTATAACTTAAGTGCAAGTCATTATACTTCGGAGGCTCCGTAGAGCATCTGCGAAATGTGAATGATTGCGACCTGACTGGTCGTTTTGAGCAATTGCATCAGGTTCGACAGATTGAGGTCACAAGTAGCTTCACACAGTGTGTAATGACTTGTGTGCATGGCCGAGTTCAGTTATCGGGTGATTCGGAGTCAATTTGGAAGAAGGATTTTAGTTTTGGATAGAAGCTTAAGCGGTAAGAGTTGACCGGAATTTGACTTGTGTAAACAACTACAAAATGGGGTTGTGATGATTCCAACAATTTCGTATGGTAATTTTGGACTTAGGCGTGCATCCGGATTTGGATTTGGAGGTCCGTAGAGTAGTTTGAAGCATTTCGGCGAAAGTTAGAAAAGTTGAAATTTGGAAGGTTGAGAGGTTTGGCCAAGGGTTGACTTTGGTGATATCGGCATCAAAATATGATTCCGAAAGTTGGAACAACTCCGTTATGTCATTTGGGACTTGCATGAAACATTCGGCGTAATTCCAGGTTGGTTTGATATGTTTCGGCACGAGTTTTCGAAGTTGGAAGATTTGAAAGTTCATGAGTTTGATCCATGGTGCGATTCATAGTTTCAACGTTGTTTGATGCGATTTGAGGTCTCAACTAAGTTCGTATCGTGTTTTAGGATGTGTTGGTATATTTGGTTTAGGTCACGGGGGCCTCGGGTGGGTTTCAGATGAGCTACGAGCCATTTTTCCATGTTGTTAGATTGTTGTTTTGTTGGTACCTGGTTTCCTTAATCGCGTTCGCGTACTGTAATTTTGGAGGAAGGAACATTTGTTCCTCGCGTTCGCGTAGTGTAATTTTGGAGGAAGGAACATTTGTTCCTCGCGTTCGCATGCCTCCTTCCGTGATCGCATAATTGTGCTTTTCCCTTCAACGCGTTCGCTTTTAGTTGTACGCGTTCGCGTAGCACAACCCCCAGTTGGTCCCCTTTCGTGCTCGCAGTCTCCCTTTCGCGATCGCGCAGTGCAGTCCTTGGGCGTCAGAAGCTTTTCCACTTCTCGATCGCACCCTTCTGTACGTGATCACGTAGCAGTGATTTGGGCAGTAGTCATTTCCTCTCCGCGATCGCGATGCATTAATCACTATGCAGAATATAAAAGTACTCTATTTAGAGAGTTAGCCATTTTAAACATTTTTGGAGTTCTAGAGCACGGTTTTGAGCGATTCTTTGTGGGGTTTCAAGCAAATCAATTGGGTAAGTATTCATCACCTAGAATTTATTATATTCCATACTTCTATCTTTATTTTTATCATCTAATTAGTTTTTTGAGTTGAGAAAAAATTGAAATTTTGAAGAAAACTATCAATATCTTTATTATATGGTGGAATCGGTTTGCGCGCAGCAACATATTTTAGGTTTTGTATTCCATGTTTTATTGCATTGTCTTCGGTTTTTTCGTACGAGACTCTAAGAATTTGATTTCCCAGTTCTTCACTCTTTCTTGAGGATTAAGTTATTTTCATTGACTTATCGCTTGCCGTCATTTTCCAAGTTCTTTTCCTAATACTATTATTCTGGTAAATTTATTTTCAAGATGAATTTACTACGTCGATCCATTACTTCCCGTCCTGTTGAGTTGTTAATAATATAGGTGATTTTAAATAAAAGAATTAATATCATGCTACCTTGTGTGAATTTTAAGTTAAAACTCGATGTTTATTTCGGTACTTACCATTTCTAATAGTTGTCATATTTTGCTTCAATTAATTTCTCAACTTAATCTCCTTAGCATGTCTAAGGTTTTTATTTTACTTAAAAAGGAATTGTTATTATATTTTAATTTAATAAATTCTATATTTACTTCATTAGCTTATTCGATATTATATTTTACTTGAAAATGTTTTTTTTTTTACCCAAATGATTTCTAAAATAAATTTATCTTTCTCGTTGATTTCCTACTTGATCTAGAAACTGTAATTTTGTACTTTATGATATATAAATAAAATCTCGTAAACATCCTAATTTAGCATTTGATACGAATATTATATACCGAGTGGCACGTGGATTTTGCCATGCGAAGTGGGCACAAGGTGGTTTGGAAGTTGTATTTGTGATATGAAATTACAAGAAGTGGGATTGTTGAAATTGTGTATTAGAACGATTTGATTGATTGAGTTGACATCGTTTGCCCCACTCAAGCACATTTATACTTCATCTGTACCCCAACTATGTTGTTGTTTAATTACTTGGTTATTTCTCGTTGCTATTTGTGTTTCCATTATCGTTACAACATTTTGTAATCTGATTTATGTCTGCTATTGATATTACTTTGATATTCCTTCCTTGCTAGTTTTATGTCATATCCTGCACAAGTTTAGATATTAGGTGGGTGTCTTGACCTGGCCTCGTCACTACTCTAGTGAGGTTAGACTTGATACTTACTGGGTATCACCGTGGCGAACTCATGCTACACTTCTGCACATTTTTTTGTGCAGAACCAGGTACTTCGGATCGAGTCGGCTTTTGACACTTATGCTTGGCGTTCGCAGGCTCCGAAGTCACCCTGTATTGTATTTGTTTTCATCCTTTTCTTCTATTCTAGAACAGTGATGTATTCATTATTTATATTTACTTTTAGAAAGGCTTATGACTTCTACTACCGGTTTTGGGATATTGTGCCATGTTGAGACTATTGGTTTAGTTAGTAATTTCTTGTTCATCATTTATAGTTGTTTAGTAAGACCTGTTATTATTCCGGCATGTGTTAGACTTACCTAATTTTAAAGATTAAGTGCCATCACAACTAATTCGGAGGAACTTTCGGGTCGTCAAAGATGATTATTTATTAAAAAAATTGTTAGTTGAAGTAATTACTTAATTTATGTTGATGCATGTGACAGTAAGAAACTAGGTCACAACGACAGACTAAGTTTGCAGTTTTAATAATACTCATTTTATGATAGACTAAGTTTGTAGAAAATTCCCTGTTATGGATTAAAACCCAAGTTTAAATGCTTATATGGAAAGGTATCGGAGTGCCAAATTGTAGAATGATGAGACTAATTAAAAATACTTTTGTTATAAGAAACATACAATATGTAGACAGTAAACTCTTCTATCAATATATGAGACACACCCAGGCGAGAAGCTACGTTCCTTCAAGGTGGTCAACTGATCATTCTTCGTCGGGAAAATTATACTCCGTATAAAGTAAAATATTACTTGTTATTGATTAAAAATGGATTTTAAACACTATTACATAGCCCAATGACAAAGTTTTGAACATCCTTATTGAATTTTCTGGTTTCGCCACTGCACACATCACTATTACATATATTTGCAAGTTGTTTTGAGTTGGACATGTCTAATTTTATTTGCGTACTTTAGAGTTTTTCATATATAAGCGTTATCCTGATCTGAACTAAAATTTGGCACTCACAATATTTGGAAAATAGTTGTCGAATTTCAAATTTGTTTCTAAAACCCTTTATTTCAAGATCTAGAGTCTAGAGCTAAGTCTTCTTAGGTTACATCCAATTAATCTCATGAAAATTGAGTAACAAAATTAATTTCTTACCATTTTCTCAAGATATTCTAAATATTCAAAATTCATTATTTTCATATATTATGATAATATGAACTTTCAAAATTAATTTGGTAAGAACATTATGAAAACTATCTATTTAAAGGGCTTTCTCCTCTATTCATGAGAAGCAACTTATCATATAGAAAATTCAAGAAAAAAAAAAGTTTTTTTCTTAATTTGCTCTAGTTTCTAACCAATGGCTTCTGGAAATCAGGGTTCTAGTTCAAAACTAGAACTTATGAGGTGAGTTTCTTTCATATTTCCCTTCTTTTTTCTTTTTTTTTGCTTATTATTTAATTTGCAATATTTATAAAGTTTTTATGGTGCTTTCAAATCTTAGCGCAATGTTGGAAAATAAGGTACTTAAGCATAAACATGAAATGCTCCTTTTGGAACACAAATTCCTGAGTGAAACTTTGATGAAGATTCCAACATGTACTTGTAGTGAAGAACACAAGAAACATCTTGAAACAATGGAGATTGCCCAATTGGAAACTGAGGTTAGTTTTCAACTTTAATTTTCATCTCATCAATTATCCATATATATATATCTATATATATATATTATTATTATTATTTTAATATCTTTTTTCCTTTTGCAGTATGAAAAGTTGTCAAATTTGATCAGTGCTATGGAGAAATTAGTTGATAAAAAATAGAGTTGGCTCTGAAATCTTTCAGTGAGATTGCTTCAGTAGCAAGGGGGAAAAGTTGGATATTCCTAAAATAAAATTGTTGTTTTTTAATTCAGAAATAAAATAATTGTAGCTCTCTCCGGAGTAGCAACTTTACTCTATAAGTTACTTAATTATCTTGAAATTCTAGTGTTATTGCAATATGGTTTATATCCCCCCCCCCCCCCCCCCCCCCCCCCCTCCTCCGCCTCTCTT
>ML275491.1:94118-107738 GCA_005239495.1 Nicotiana undulata | reverse complement strand
TGGGGGGGGGGGGGAGTAAATTACTTATTTACTCTTGTTTTGTATGAGGAGTATTACATTCTCCCCCACGTTATGAAATTCGGTCCCCGAATATAGCTCAAGTACGTACCTGCAGACTGAAATAAATGAGGGTACTTGACCCGCATAACATCTTCTATTTCCCATGTAGCTTCTTCAACAATATGATTTCTCCATAAGACTTTCACGAACACAATTTCTTTTGAACGTAGTTGATAGATTGTAGGGGTTCACCAAACAGTAGAGGTACCAGGTCCTCTACCAGTTTCCACAGAGTTATGAGCTAGACGAAGTGCACAAGGAGACAGCGGATTTTTACGTGGAAAAATCCCACTCAAGGGGACAAATACCACGACCTACACTTGTAGAATTTCAACTTCACTAACTTGTAATCTATACTATTACAAGCCACTTTTAAAGACAACCTTACAAAGACTTTGACTCATGACTACCTTTAGTCACAGTGAGATGAAGAGAATAAAGAATGAAAAAGATTCCTACTTAGTTGCTTCTACAAAAGCTAGTAGGATAAGAACAAAATACAAGATTACAACTCAACTAAGGACATTATCAATACTTGATGAGCACGTTCGTAGACCTTAGTGGAGTTGTCTTCTTGCTCTTGAAGCTCTTGAGTCTTTAATGCTTTAGAGCACTTAATGCTTGAGTATCTCTTTTTTTCAAAAAGCTTAAGTTACCAATGTTGTTGTTTATCCTTTTGATATTATCAAGCCTTGCATTTCCCAAGAAGGATGTCCAATATCCTTGAGGTAAAGAGCCTCAACCATCAGAAAATGACTGATGTACTGTTGCTACACTGTAGCGTGAACAGTGCAGCAGTTACCTAAGTTGTCACATCTTCCATCGTTGTCCCATCTCTCGATCCTGCTGCTGGGGTGTGCTAAGGGATCAGGTCCCTCAGCTGGTTTTTCTTTATCGCATCTTTGCATGAGCCGACGTTCACATGAGCTGAAGTTTCAAGATGCATGGATGACTTTGTGATGCTGCTAGTTTAATATTGACCTGGTTCTTTACAAAGAAAGTTTGTTATATCATCAAAACAAACTACAACTCATCAGTAGTTTTCTTATTTGTCTATCAACAACAACCATCAGCTCCTCCTCGTAAGATTGATCACGCCCAACTATGCCTTATAAAAAGGACTAAGCGGACGTTGCGAATATAATCTGAGTATTTAGCCCAGAGTCGAATCTCACAGGGAATTAATCTATCAATTACTTGTGTCGGACTCACTTAATTCTCCGTAATCAACTTCCCAGATATTTTGAATAACAATTGGTGATATTTCTACTAACTGTAACTGAATAAAATTAAGTAAACTATAAGCTAACTATGACTGTGTCGTAAACAAATAAGAGAAGGATCTAAGATTGTGATTTTCCCTATTGATGGAATCCCTTCCTGTTATGTTTCATATAGTTTTGCCTAATCGTTTCTATCAATCATGAGCACTCTTGTTACCGTAAATCTCTTCCGATTAATTACGACAATTTACTAGACGCACTCTCCCGAGTTACGCTAGCTAGCTTTTATTACAGCTCACTTAAATTGAACCCAAGGTTTCGTTATCCCTAATCCCACCTTTAAACCCTCGGTTATTGATCCCTCATATACTTTGGTAGTGATGTTGTTCAACAACTACCTAAATATGCACTCTCTCCCGAGTAAGATCAGTTAGGGCGTTTATTGATTTATCTTAGACAAGTCACGATGGCATGCACTTGTTGTTTTTGAGCACACGACAAACACTTCACATGAAATGCACCCGTGGTTGCTATGTACATTTTATTAATGTTTGAAGTTGAGGGTCGGGGGCATGAGCTGCCACTCCCGAGTGGATTCCTTCATTGGAGTGCCAATTTGTTCTAATACTTGCTTTAAGTAATCCCATTTAAACATATGGAAAGGTAATTCTGGTAATAATACCCAAATGGGAGCCAAGGAAGTTTCCTCGTTAGGATCGAAGTTAGGGGGCCATTTGAACATCCGCATTAGGGCTCCAGAAATTCCCATAAATCGTTGGAAGTAAGAAGTGTTGAAGTCTGATTCATTGTTAAATTCAATGAAAGCATGTCTATAATCATAAGCCTCAATTCTTACGTTTCCTTTCAGAGGAATTTGTTCAATGAATTTTGCCCTAATTGATTCAATTTTGGGTCTGCCCATGGTGAATTTTCCGACTAGAGTCCATTTGCAATTCTCCGCCATTACACCATAATAGTCGGAAGCTTTGAAGATAACTGTCGGTTTGTCGTTGTGTGTCGTTTGCCTTGCCACCACAGTGTTGGTGTTGGTTGCGTTGCAAGAGCTTGAGGTTCCAGTAAGAGCGGTGGAGTATGAGGTTTTTGGGTCAGGTTGTATGACCATCGGTGGCCTTATTTCTGTAGGTGGGTCTTTTGGCTAGGTGATACGCGCCGGTTGACCGGCCGGAGATGTATCCATTATGGGACGCGTGAAGACACGTTATTACCGTTGATAGAAAAATTTTAGAGAGAGAATTTTTTGTTGAATAGGATTAGTTTCTGGCGTGATCCAGCCCAGTTGACACGTTTATTTTAGTGAAGTGCATGGATAGCCTACTTTAGGACCCGTATTTAAGACATAGCCAAAGTTTATAAATTTAGCCACTTTGAAAATAGCTTCCAACATAAATTCTAACATTTAAGCCTGAAGTTTGGCTTGCCAAATCTTAACTTCATGTCTGACGTTGGCATATTGCTTGTAAAACTTTAGACATAAAATTAAACTTGCCAAGTCTAACTTCGGACCTAAAGCTTGGAGCAGGTTTGTTTGTGTACTGCGTAAATCTCCATGTTGCGCTTAATATTTGAAACATATGTTGCCATTTTCAAACTAAGGACACAGATCAATACTAATGTGCCTATAATGGGTCCACGATTTTTTGGCAAGAGGCAGAACTCCTTAGAGAAGCAGGCGGTCCATTGAGAATGGAAAGGACGCAACCAGTAGCATAGGCAGGAATTTTACCAAAAATATTCAACATCTACTATATATATATATATATATATATATATATATATATATATATATTGACCTTGTATATATAATGTGATTTTCCGGCAATGGGACTTTGATGTGTCCCTTTCCACCCCTCTAGCTCGGCCCCTGGATGCAACTGCCAACATTTAAAATTAGAAGAACTAAACATTTAGGACGGTAATTTGAGCAACCATGAGTTTGTAACTTAGACAACCTCAATCAGGGGCGGATCTAGCCTTAAGTTTGTAGCTTTTGCCCAAACCTTATATTTATGTTAAAAAATTCATTTAATATCTATATATATTTGACTGTGAAACCACTAAATATTATATATATAACTCGAGGTCGTTGTAGGAATCCATATATTTCAAATTTTGGGTCCGCCTCTAACATCAACTACATTCAAGAGGAAATTAAACTTCCACTTTTAATAAAAAAAAGATTGGAATGAACCAAATTTTCAAGAAAATGCACCACAAATAACCAAACAAAACGATAAGTCTCAAAATTAGTCTATCAATATAAGAAAACAACAATAACATCTCAGTCTTGAGATTTCACAAGTCACATTGAAGGGTAAACACCATCCTTCAAATTTATTTTGTCTAAGTTTTAAAATCTCTTAGAAAAAAAAACATGAAATTAAACCACCATCATTTTTTTTTTAATCAGCGCAGTCCAATGCAACTTTGATCTTTTGAACTGTAGAGCTCAAAAGTGTATGCACATTAGCCACAGCCTCCATATTTTGCTGCTTGGAAATTGAATTATTATTGTTATTATTATTGGCAGAAACCAATATCTGAAAAGCCACTGTCAACAGCGAACCGGTTTGTGAAATTCCATTACTGTCCCTATCCGCAGCAAGACGGCCATCAGGACTTATGATGAAACCAGAGGGCAATATGGGAATTTGGGTGGTGTCTGCTCCATTGATAATTGAAGTAACTGTTGGTAAATCTATTGGTGCATAGATTATAAAGGCTCCCATTGGATCAATATTGGTTTCTTGAAGCAATAACATGTTGTTCTCCTTTGGCACATAAGGCTACACATACAATAAAGACGAGTTTAACTTTTATACACTAATAATAATGTATTCGAAAAAAATTTACACTATAGAATCAAATAAAAGATAACTATGAATAATGGGTAAATTTAATAAATGGTCATATAACTATGACTTTTTTTCATTAAAGTTCTATAAATTTATTTTCTCACACAAAAATCATTAAACTTTCACTAACTCACATAAAAATCATAATGACTGAAAAACACAATTTTCTGCTAGTATTTTTTTATTCCACATTTTTTTCGCTTTTTTATTTTCAGTCTTAATAAATAATAATCCAAATAAAATAGTGAATGTAATTAGTTTCGGCCGACCTGTTATTTTTGTAATTTTAAAAAATAAGAATGATCCAATCCAACCCAAAAGTACTACTTGGAAAATGCAGATAACATGATGTAACAAATTAAATTATACTGATAGAATAAATTAAGTGACTAAAGTAAAATTGGCTACAGAAAATGTATTTTTATGTAGTAATAACTAAAGATTAAAAAGCCTAAAAGAAAATGATACGAGTTAAATAAAATAATTTTAAGAGAAAATTTAGTAATTGAGGTGCATACCTGAATTATTGAAATACAATTTCCAGGAAAAAATCCTGTTGGTATTCGGGCTAACTCACCCACAGCATTCCCATTGGTTAAAACATCCCACTGCACCAACCAAATTAAACTTTAATTAATAAAATCTAAATTAATTGTATAGATAAACTGAAGTCATGAATGACGAGGAGTGATATCAAGCAAATAAAACCAGAATTAACTGATGAGAAAATGCGTTTTGAGCCTAAATTAATCGTGAAAATTGACGTATGAAGTGACGACTGTCCAATATTATGATAATAATAAAATGAGATATTTGTACCATATATAAATACTGTTAAATGTCACTCTTTAAATTATATCCTCATTAGTTGGGTGGACTAAATTTTGCCATTAAGAAGGTGTTTGGACATAAGAATTGTAAAATTCCAAAAGATGGTGAAGAAAAAATTTAAGTAAAAATGGTATTTGAAATTTAGAATTGTATTTGGACATAAATTTCGGTTTGGGTTGTTTTTAAAGTGTTGTGAGTGATTTGCGTGAAAATTTTGAAAAACAGTTTTTTGGAGTTTATCAAATTTTTGAAAATTTCCAAAATGTATCTTCAAGTGAAAATTAAAAATTTTATGAACAAACGCTGATTTTGTAAAAAAAAAAGTGAAACTTTTTTGAAAAAAAGGGAAATTGTTTTATGTCCAAACGGGCTCTAAAAGTTGTTGGTGTTCCTCCTTTTTTTTAAGACAAATTTAGTTCATTCGACTAAACAAAGGATATAATATAAAGAATTGACACAGAAAAGGCTGTTTGTGCAAATATCCCAAGGGGGTAAGTGCACATACAACCTTTCTCGTTATTTAAATATTAGCCGGTACTTATTTTGTCATGTAATTTCAAACTAAAATTTTTAACTTTAGGACAATTTTGAATATTTTTATCCCGAAAATTTGAAGTAAAAATAGAAATTCGAGACACACTGACTAATATCTAAATAACAGTCTTTTAGAGTGGTTATCTAGTGTCATTTCTACTAAAAATGTACCTTTGACGTAACTCAATCTTTAAATTTTAGAAACAATATTAAAGGAAAGATACAAACCTGAGGTCTTGTCTTGTCATCTTTGAAGAAATTAAAAACAGTATCAAATGAAAGAGGAAGCCATAGAGAAGTAGCAGCAGTAACAATCAAGCCTTTTGGTTGACTTATATCTTCATTTTTCCTAAATGAAACTCGAACTCCACTGTTTGTCATCTCTGATGAAGTAGGGAAATCTAATCTATCTCCCATACTTAGTATTTCACAAAAACTCTTCACCATCCTTTGAGATATTTGCATAACATTTTGCTTTCCTTCTGGTGCACCAATCACTAAAAGAAAGAAAAATAAAATGACATAATAAAAGTATTTATTTAGACACTTAAACTAATGCCCGATCGACCTATTGAACGTGGTTTGGGCAGTGGCGTATGCAGGATTTTCGGTAAGTGGTGTCACTGTTTGAAGAAATAAACGAATGAATAAAAAGGTAGTCTTGTGCACTAAGCTCCCGCTATGCGCGGGATCTGGGAAGGGCCGGACCACAAGGGTCTATTGTACGCAGTTTTACCCTACATTTCTGCAAGAGGTTGTTTCCATGGTTCGAACCCGTGACCCATGGTCACTTGACAACAACTTTACTAGTTACGCCAAGGCTCCCCTTCAAATGAAACGATTGAATAAATCACTATAATAACAAATGATGCCATTTTTTATAGGGATCTTTATACAAATAGCCAGTCATATTCATTGTTTTACTTTTTCTAACCATATACATAGATTATACATTAATTATACACATAGAATACATAAATTATACATATAATATACTTCCACCGACTATTTTTAGCTTAAGAGGTTGGACAGGCGGCTATTTGGGTTGAATCTTCTTCTTTTTTTTTAAAATATTTACACTCAATATTTTCATTTCATATACAATCTATATGTACGTATTTTATAAAAATTTCAACGAAAGGATGTCATGTGACACTGCTTGTTGTAAGGTGTATTTGCCCCTATATGTCATGCGATAAGGCAGAGACAGGGTTTGAAGCTTATAGGTTCGAGAACTCGCATTCTGCATTCTAGCCCGCCCTGGTCTTTCGGGTGGTAGACATGCAACAACATAAGGTGTTAATAGACAGGTGTCAGACCCTTAGTTTAGGTGTCTTGAATAAAAGTTGTGATAAATTAAAGGGCAGCCTGATGCACTAGGCATCCCGTATTCATACAGGGTTCGGAAAAGAGCCGCACATCAAAGGTGTGATGTAGACAACCTACCATAATGCTATCCTAATACAAGTATTAGTGTATGTTTCCACGACTCGAACTCGTGACCTATAGGGTAAAATAAAAAGGAAAAGGAATGGATTTACCTCCTTCCAAATCATTATTGTTTGCACCCATTGCAAAATTGTGTCTCTCAGCCATCCTTTGAAGACTAATTATCCATCTCTTAGCTCCAAATGTTTGACGACCACACACTAAATCTTTATAGAGACGATTAGTATGAGTTTTGTCATCCGCATGAACATGCTCAAGCCAAGTAACCTACAAGAGTAAAAATCAAAAGAGAAAATTTGATATTTAAGAATCTTAACCATAGCCAAAAAGGGGGAGATTAAAGGGTAAGGTTAGAGACTGAAATTCTAATAAAGAGAATAAAAAAAGAACAAGAATGTTATGGGTATGATTTGAACCTTTAATTGTAAAGTATGGAGATTTAACAATTTATATATATACAAAAAAAAAAAAAAAATTAGCCTAACTGCGCAATATAATTTTTTTAAAAAGAGGATTCAATTGAACTCCTTTCGGATCCTATAGCTCCCCTTCTGCTAATGACATAATATTCATCCTATAGAAAAGAATATCGAAATACTATTGCAGTCAAATCGAGCTCGTTCACTCGGATATTTTTATAGATGCTATAGTGAAGTGTTGTTTGTTATCCTTTTATTCTTAGATTGTTATTACTACCGTTTAATTGCTACCTTGGATTCGGTCCTCCTTTATATTCTTGTTGTTTATACTTGTTTTCTTTATTTTTTTTATCTTTTCTTTAGCCGAGGATCTTCCGGAAACAGATTTTCTGCCTCCGAGGGTAAGGGTGAGACTGCGTACATCTCACCCTCTCCAGACCCCACTGGTGGGAATTCATTGGATTTTGTTGTTGTTGTTATTGTATACTGAAGTGTTGTTATAGAAAACATATAAAAAATGATTCCGAGAACAAAACTTGACTTTTATAGTAAATGATTGTTATATATAAATGTCGTTACAGAAAGTTTTGTACCTCAAAGGCTTATAGTTTGGTGGTATCGTGAGGTTTCTTACACAAAATATACGGCATCAATTCTCACTATCCCGAAGCTAATCCTTTGGATACAGGTTCGACTGAACCCATTAACTTTTGTCCAAACTTCGTACTTGTCTTAAAAAATTATTGAATTATGCACAAATTATTAACTTAAAATAACTTAGAAGAATTAGAATACTGAACCCATAAATTTCAAATCCCGGTTTCGCCGCTTTTTTTAACGTAACATAACTAGTGGGAAGTAAGTTAACATAAACAGTAATAGAGGAAATGATAGACAATATTCTTACCATACTTTTCCCATTGCCCAAATCTTGAATAACACAACCAGAAGGAAACTTCCATGTCTGAGAAGGTCCACCACTTTGAATTTCTCTTAAGTTATCATATGAAACATCAACCATTGTCCATGTTGTTGGATCAAGTTGTCGACAACAACGAATGAAGAAAAAATCTCTAGCTCCCACAAGAGGAGATAGAATATGTAACTTTTCATACATCTGTTCCAAAGAAGCAAATTAAAAAGTTAGGTATATCATTTTAATCTACGTCGCTTGAACTCTATGAAAATGTCGCCCGCGTCTGTATCGGATCTTCCAAAAGTAGTGAATTTTCCGAGGGTCTGACACGGCTGTGTGCCGGCATCATTTTGTTGAGTTCTCACAACATAGTTTTTAATGCACCACACTTGGTATATCATTTTAATCTATATTGCCGGGCTCTCTGAAAATGTCGTCGGGTCCGTGTCGGATCTTCCAAAAATATTGAACTTTTTTAGGGTCCGACAAAGATACGACATCATTTTGGAGAGTTCGTGCAACATAGGTTTTAATGCACCACAGTTGGTATATCATTTTAATCTATATTGTTCGGACTCTTTGATAATGTCACGGGGTCCGTGTCAGATCCTTCAAAGTAGTAAATTTTCTGAGGGTCCGACACGGATGCGCGCGCCGACATCATTTTGGAGAGTTCGCGCAACATAGCTTTTTAATGCACCACGATTTTGATGTTTACTTTCGTAGGAGATAATAAAAGATGAATTAAAATTTTTATACCAATTGTACAGAGCCTCCGAAATTCTCAGTATCAACAACTTCAATAGTCCTTGCTTTTGTGACAATAGTAGGAAACATGTTCATATATCTGACCTGCATATACAAATTAAAATCATCATTTTTTGAAGTATAAGATTAAAAAATATACAGAATAAGATTAAAAAATAGAAATAAACAAGCACTAGATACTAGCATACATCTCTAACTAAACTAAAACTATTTTTTTTTCTTTTAATTGTACCCGATTTTTCATTATTTGGGTGGAAAAAAAACAGTCAGGTACACTAAGCTCCCGTTATGTGTGGGGTCAGAGGAAGGGCCGGACCACAGGGATCTATTGTACGCAGCCCTAACTTGCATTTCTGCAAGTGGCTTGTTTTCACGGCTCGAACCCGTGACCTTCTAGTCACATGGCAGCAACTTTACTAGTACCCGATTTTTCATTATGGTTTTTAAAATTCAAAAAAAATTATGAGTATCTGATTAAATTTCAAATATTTTTACTCTCAACTTTAATAATAAAATATTATCCAAAAAGCATACTTACTGGATCAAGAAATATTTGAATCAGCTCAATTGCAGTCATTGTCACAACTCCAGATTCCTTTGATGATTCGATACGAGCAGCAGATGTTTTGTAAGGTAGATTTGGCTTTGGATAAATCTTTTCATAACTATCACGATTAATAAAATATCTCCCATCAATTTGTGACTTAATCCAAATTGGTTCATTCATTTGCAAAAGCTCCACAATTTCATCTGTTGCACTAATAACACTCCCAAATATCAATGATTTTTCCCGGTCAACACGAATTTCTTCGTTTTCTTGAATTACTGGTTGTGGTGGTGGTGGTGGTGGCGGCGGTGGCGGTGGAGGAATATTAGCTGTTGAATTTCCTCGAATATTATTTAATTGATTTTCAATAGGAGAACCAACTATATTTTGGCTAACCAAACTTTCATCAGATGAACTTGATGATCCAACAGTATTTTGTGCTGCTAATTGTGAAGTCATTGCAAATGACCTTCCCACAAAACTGGAGATCAAATTAGATATTCTTTCATGCTGCAAAAATTAAAATAAAATATTTTAAAAGTCCGTGAAAAGGCTGAAAACTAAAATACAAAAAAACAAATTAACAATAATTATTAAATTATACCATGAAATGCTAATGAAACCAAGCTAATTAAAAGTGTAAGGTCATAGTGATAAAATGAGGATATATATATATATATATATATATATATATATATATATATATATATATATATATATATATATATATATACTTCAATTACCAACTTTTTTTTAAAAACCAACGATAGTATTTAGACCAGCTTGTGCACATCTGGATCATAAGTTATGTTACTTACTATAATTGGTAATTATATATTATGATAAACATGATTAGATAAAATAAAAAATAAAGTAAATAACCTACTATGAAAAGGCTAAGTTATTATGCAAAAATAACGTAAACTATTTTCGTTCAATTCATTGATTTTTCGACTAGGACGATCTTTTCTTGTCAGAGGCATATGCAATTCATAAGTATCGGGTTCATCCAAACCCAATATTTTTAAGGTAGAATATAAAAATATATGTAAAACCCGATTAAATTCCTACAAATACTAGATAGAACCCATAATTTCATATATACAATAGTTGTATGCAAAAAAAAAAACGTAAAGATCAAATCCATCAAGTTTAAAACATAAATCTGCCTCTGTCTTTTGTTATATATTTGTAAGTAATTGTTTTTCCTTAATTTAACTGAGATGGTTAATGAAAAGGTAAATTCAAAACTTTTCTATATAATGCACAATAATCCTTAGTATTCATGAAAGATATTTTTTGTAGTCAATAAAATTTAACTAAAAATTGCCAAAAAAAATTTAATTAAATAACAACAACAACAACGTCCCAATAAAATCCCACAAGTGAGGTCTGGGGATGGTAATATGTACGCAGACCTTACCCCAACCCGATGGAGTAGAGAGATTGTATTCGAAAGACCCTCCGTTCAAGAAGACGGAAAAGACGAGAAGAGAAGAGACAATATATCAATTTTAATTAAATACAATAATAAATAAATAAAATAAGTTACCTCATCTCTCAACCGTTGATTTGCCATTTTCATTTTTTCTAAATTACGTTTCCTTTCTTCTTCTCCAGGGGGAGGACCATCACAGTGTGGGCAAATAATATTTTTCAGTGCCTCTCTCATTGCCATATTCTCACAATGAAATCTTTCATTTTCTGTTCGAAGAGTATTGTTGTCTGCTCTCTCACTTAGTGCCTGTAATTTATATATATACAAATAATCATATAAATATATAGATACATAAATCAGATTATTAGCTAATTAAATTTAGTAAGAAAATGAAATTAGTAGTTCCTGGAAAGAACATTTTTAATGTGTGAAAATATATATTTTCAATAAATTTTCTTTGTTTTATGTGCATTGAATATATATATATATATATATATATAGATTAGGTGAGCGGCTAGTTGGGTTAATTGTCCCTTTTATTTTCAATTGTGCAAATAGATTTTTTGAGTTTTAATTGTTTTAACAGAATTACTGATACTAGCAATTTTTATTCTATTCTTTTTCTCATTCTTTCATTACATTATAATTAACTTATACGCCGAAATAAAGTATTAAAAAAAAATAAGCATTTAAAAAGTTCAATTGAAAATAGAAGAAGGACAATGTCTATTTATCTAATTTGAGTTGGAAGGGAAGTTCAAAATTTTAGATAAAGTAGGAGCGAGAAAAAAAGAATCTAACGTATGAGTGGCAAAATTGGTGGCCAAGTNAGCCCATCATGACAAATTTTGAGAAATGTATATATTTAACTTTTTAGCCTTCCACAAAAATAATAACCGATAGAATGTATATTTGTATATATAAAACAACAAATATAACCCAATAAAATCCCACCAGTGAGGTCTGGGGAGGGTAGAGTTTACGCAGACCTTACCTCTACCCTAGAGGGGGTAGAGAGGCTGTTTCCGAGAAACCCTATAATAACAGATACAATATATATATATATATATATATATATATTGTATCTGTTATTATAGGGTTTCTCGGAAACAGCCTCTCTACCCCCTCTAGGGTAGAGGTAAGGTCTGCGTAAACTCTACCCTCCCCAGACCTCACTGGTGGGATTTTATTGGGTTATATTTGTTGTTTTATATATACAAATATACATTCTATCGGTTATTATTTTTGTGGAAGGCTAAAAAGTTAAATATATACATTTCTCAAAATTTGTCATGATGGGCTGTCATGGCAGGCCAATTTGGACAGAGCTCAAGTCAGCGGGGCAGATTTGGATTAAATATGTAGCCCAAATTAGCTTATTAGAAAATTGAAGAATTAATCCAAATAGCCGCCCACTTAGCCGTTTAAATTAGAAATAGGCGCTGGAAGTATAATATATGTATAATCATATATTATATATGTATAATTGTATATAATCAATGTATAATCTATGTATATGGCTAGAAAAAGTAAACAGTTAATACGGCTGGCTATTCGTATAAATATCCCAAAAGATTTTGTCGAAAGATTTTTTTTATTTTTTTTTGTATGATATGTTAAAATATTGTCATAGTAAAGAAAAAAGTTTATTAGCAATTTTCCCTAATTAAACACATTACCAAAAAACAAATAAAAAAATTTAAATAGAGTTTATCAAATTGGTGAATGATTCCAAAAAGGAATAATCATTAGTCACTAGCTGTAACACCAGATTTTTTGTGGCTTCAACTGGAAATTATGTAACTTCCCAAAAATAGAAAAAAAATTCCATTTAATAAAATTCCTTGCTAAGATATGAAACTCGTTTGAGGGTTATTTACTTCGGATGATTTGACCAGATTTTATTATATTACTTTTTAATCAAGGGTGATCAATAAAATTTGCGGCCTAAAGTATAACATTAATGATAGACTTCAAATTTATTTTAACGGAACCTTTATTTTTTGTGCCAAACGTAATGACTTTAATGGCCTCGCCCTAGAGCCCGCCCTTACTTATAATTAATCAAAATTTTCAATTGTAATCTCTCCCTATATATATATATATATTTGATTTTCGCATACTTCAATTAATTTACTATCGATGGTCAATAATTAAGTGTCAGTTCATTATAATTAATTATTTAAAAATTAATCAGTCATGCATATAAAAAATGGACTAAATTAAATTACCTTTGTTTGAGTCCTTTTGTTTTGAAACCAAAACTTAATCTGCTTAGGATCAAGCCCTATTTCCCTACTCAGTTGACGTCGCTGGTTCTCATCTGGATGTGGACATTCCTTGAAAAATCTTCATTTCAATATTCAAACCAAATAAAAAATAAAAGCATTATCAGTATTCAGTGGCGAAGTCAAAAAAATTTCTTAAGACTATTCAAGAGTTAATATACATGAATAAAGTAATTTTGACATATATATATATATATATATATATATATATATATATATATATATATATATTATAATTTTTCCTCAATTGGTGTAACACACACAGTGTTTTTCA
>ML275491.1:52143-93961 GCA_005239495.1 Nicotiana undulata | reverse complement strand
TATATATATATATATTATAATTTTTCGACTAATGGCGTTCAACTAACCAAGTATTCGTCAACTTTTTTTCAATAAACCTAAAAAATTAAAGAAAAATGATATTGTATAGCCGCTCTCAAAAATAATAGCCAAAAGTATATATATTTTTGTATGTTTTGTATATATATATACACACACATTCTGATGTTATATACAAAAATTATATGAATATTATACACTTTTTCGATTACCGTATGTAAATAATTTCTGGCGCGTGCTAAAAGTGAAAAAAAGTCTGTTGCATGAGATTTTTCTCATGTAACAAGAAGAGATTAAAAGAAAATTACACCCTTATGTAAAAGTTAATTTATAAACCAAGAACAACATATTCATGTATAAAAAAAGACTTATATGGTAGATCATCATCCAAATAAACTGTTTTGAACCATTTTAGCAAGTAAATCAAAAATTTAAATACAAAAATCAATTATATTGATCTTTTTACTAAATTTTAATGGGTTTATAAGGAACAAAGGACCCAAAAAAGACATGAAATGAATAAGAAATATTAATGCACAAAAAAAACACATATAGAAAAAGAAAGTATTTCATGGTTAATTAATTTTATTTTTAACACTCATTTCTATCTTAGAAAATGACTACATTTCCTTATACCAATTTGTTTTTTCATTTAAAATAAATAAATAAATAAATAATTGGCCATGTATGAAGGTGCAATTTTTTATTTTTTTTATTTAAATCTTTAAAATAAAATCTTACGTTTCAAGCTGCTGAATTTGTTCCACAGAATGTCTGTTACACAGCTTCTGCCTCCTTGATCTTTTTCTAGAGCTTGAAGATTCTCCAATTTGTTCATTCCCAGAATCAGCCATTTTTCTTTACTTTTCTATTCAAAACAAAATTAAAAAATGTGTTTCTTTGATTTATTTCTTAACAAAATCTACTTATATATGAAATAATAATAAATTGAACAAAAAGAAAAGAGATAAAAGAGATTTCTACATACCTGTGATATGTTAAAAGGATTGAGAATAAAAGAGAGAAATATTATATATATATATATATATATGGTCTTTTTTTATAGTAGAAAACAAGTTGACTACACATGTAATAGACATAGAATCTGATATAGCAAAATATTCGGGGATTAAGATTTTATAATGTGTAAACACAAGATAAGAATTGTGATACGCCCCTCTGTTTTTTTTTTTTAAAAAAAAAATTGGTTTTGAGATTAGTAGAAATTGTATGCTATTTATATATTGTATGTATAATTAGGCAGGAGTGAAATACGTATAAACACAAGATAAGAATTGTGATACGCGTCTATGTTTCTTTCACCAAAGTTTTGTTTGAGATCATTATAAATTGTCTAATATTTATACATTGTATGTATGAATAGTCAGGAGTGAGATTTTACGTGTAAACACAAGATAAGAATTGTGATACGCGTCTATGTTTCTTTCACCAAAGTTTTGCTTGAGATCATTATAAATTGTCTAATATTTATACATTGTATGTATGAATAGTTAGGAGTGAGATTTTACGTGTAAACACAAGATAAGAATTGTGATACGCGTTTATGTTTCTTTCACCAAAGTTTTGCTTGAGATCATTATAAATTGTCTAATATTTATACATTGTATGTATGAATAGTCAGGAGTGAGATTTTACGTGTAAACACAAGATAAGAATTGTGATACGCGTCTATGTTTCTTTCACCAAAGTTTTGCTTGAGATCATTATAAATTGTCTAATATTTATACATTGTATGTATGAATAGTTAGGAGTGAGATTTTACGTGTAAACACAAGATAAGAATTGTGATACGCGTTTATGTTTCTTTCACCAAAGTTTTGCTTGAGATCATTATAAATTGTCTAATATTTATACATTGTATGTATGAATAGTCAGGAGTGAGATTTTACGTGTAAACACAAGATAAGAATTGTGATACGCGTCTATGTTTCTTTCACCAAAGGTTTGTTTGAGATCATTATAAATTGTCTAATATTTATACACTGTATGTATGAATAGTCAGGAGTGAGATTTTATGTGTAAACACAAGATAAGAATTGTGATACGCGTCTATGTTTCTTTCACCAAATTTTTGTTTGAGATCATTATAAATTGTCTAATATCTATACATTGTATGTATGAATAGTCAGGAGTGAGATTTTACGTGTAAACACAACATAAGAATTATAATACGGTTCTTTGTTTCTTCGCTAAAAAATTTGTTTGAAAATATTAGCATAAACGGTCTGGTTTTTTTTACGGTGTTTAAGCAAAATGCACGTGCATCATTATTATTGTCATCTACGTATCATGATAAAATAAGAAGTCAAAAGTAAAATTTTATATTTACGCTGTGTAAACACGAGATAAGAATTGTTAGCAAATATATTGGCAAATATTTATACATGTTATGATAAAATGAGAAGTTGGGATGAGTTCTTAGAATGCATAAGCAAAAGATAACAATTGTTATATGCTTCTCAATTTGTTTGCTACAATTTGGTCTGAAATTTGCATAAATAGTCTGTTATTTGTGTATAGTGTATGAAAATAGTCGAGAGTGAGATTTTACGTGTAAATCAAGATACGGATTACGATATGCTTTCTGTTTCTGGACCAAATTGAGAATATTAGCATTAACTATCTGCTTCTTATTCATTATTTATGGAAATTACACGTGCATTATCATGGTTATATATATATGTCATGATAAAATAAAAGATCGAGAGTAATATTTTATGTATAATGTATAAACACAAGATACGAATTATATATATGCTTCTCCGTTTCTTGACCAAATTTGGGTGGAAGAATATTAGCATAAACGACCTACTTCTTATACATTATCTATATAAATAACACGCACATTCATGGTTATATACATGTCATGATAAAATAAAAGGTCGAGAGTAACATTTTACGTATAATGTATAAACACAAGATACGAGTTATATATGTGCTTCTCTGTTTCTTGACCAAACTTGGGTAGGAAAATATTAGCATAAACGATCTGCTTCTTATACATTATTTATCGAAATTATACGTGCATTATCATGGTTATATAATGAAATAAAAGGTTGAAAGTAATGTTTTATGTATAATGCATAAAGACAATATATATTATATATTATTTCTATTTATAAATTATTTACGTAAAGTGAGATTTCATGACATATAACACAAGATAAGAATTGTGATATGCTTCTGTTTCTTCACCAAAAAAAATTTGTTTGAGAATATTAGCATTAGTCTGCTTTTTATACGTTTATGTAAATTGCACGCGCGTCATTATTATGATGTCATATATATGTCATGATAAAACAAAACGAAGAAATTTTTTTTATTATGTATATACAAAGAGGCGGACCAACGTGTATGGGTATGCCTCTATGTATACACAATAACTTTAATAAGCTTCTCTATTTCTTTACTAAATTCTAATATGAGAATATTAGCATAAACGGTCTGCTTTTCAAATATCTATGTAAATGTCACGCGCATTATTATGATGTCTTATACATATAATAATAAATTATATGATATGTCAATCTATCAATTCGCTAAATAATAATTCAACTATCAATAAATGAAAAATGCCTTAAAATTTCGTCGCAATTACATAACCATTTAAGAGTTTTTTCAAAGCATACAAGATTACAAACTATTAATTGAGATATTAATAATTGGATGACAGGAGATGGCCTCTATAACAAAATAAATCTTCCCCTTATCTAAGAGAATATAAATAAAATAAGTCGAATTTACGATAATTTGACTGCTAAATATATTCTAAATATCTACCTTTTTTGCTATGGATATAGTTTTTAATGATCTTACTATAAGGAGTAATAATATTTAATAGTGTCTAAAAGTTTGAGGGGGAAAATAGAGATATAGGATGGTCCAATACTTTTAAAAGAACATATTATGATTATAATTATTAAAGATAATCAACAAATGGTTGTAGTTGTTGCAATTGTAATATTAATAAGATTAAGTAAATTTCAATTATATTTTGAAATAAGTGACAAAATTGGCGAGAACACGTCAGCCAATAGCATCTGAAAAATTAGAATTCATTTCTTCTTAATTATAGTTATATAATTATATCTGATATTAATTTTGGCAGATTTAGTAAGTAAAGTTCTTCATAGGAAAAGAATTCAATAGTTTCCTTTAAAGTTTTATTAGCTAATGTGCTTGATTTTCTTTCTTTTCTATTTGCTTCTAAATACATAGTATCAACAAATAAAGTTAGTTCGTTGATATTCTATATTTGATCATTATGTTGATATTTTACGAAGCGTTAGCCACATAGGGATGATAAAAACGAGACAAGACAAAGTAGGGCGGGGCGTGTAAAACTTTTGTCCGCCAAAGTTTTAACTTGCCCCGTCCGGTCGCCCCGTTTAATTCATTTTTTTTCAAATTATAATACAATGTCTTTTTTGTGCACTAAATTGTAGTAGGGCTTATTGCTTTATACCTTGTTAGGTGTATTAATTCCATATAATAATGTAGACATTGAGATACTCACTTTAGAATAATTATACGAGCGATGTGTTTTCCAGACTTCCAATATTATTTGTACTCTTTTAAGTTATATATATATATATATATATATATATATATATATTGAGGTTTCTAACACTACATACAATTATAGTATCACATGTAGAGCATCTAGACGTGTAGGCTAGCTATCAAACAAGCGAGTAAAAATCACGAGAGATCAAGATTCAAATTACAGCAGGCTATTTCTTTATATCTACTTAAGTATTGACTGACAGCGTTATTCAATATTTATACTTTCATAAAGTAACAAATACCCGTAAAATAGTCAAGATATATGCAAATTGGTTCAATTGATCTGTACTATATTAAAAGAACGAAGACCCTTAGCAAAATCGATTGCATTCTTTACCATTTAAAATGAATTTCATACTAAACAAAATAATCATTTTAATTATTTTCCTCATATTTAAGAATAATTATTTAATTATTTTCCTAATATTTAGGACTTCAAAATTAACTAAATTTTATGTATTAATGTTTACTTATTTAAATTGTATAAAGTATCTATAATTCAATCGATCGTTACTCTCTGGGATTACTTTTTCACAATAAGTCAAGTCATATTAACGTGCATAAAACTAAAAACAAATACTTCTATAACTTCAAGAGGCTTTGTAACGACCTAATTGGTCGTTTTAAGCATTTGCATTCCGTCCAGCTATTTGGAGTCTTCATTAGCTCCGTATGATGTATTATTACATGTGTGAATCGTCGGTTTTGGTTTTCAGATTAATCGGAATGGATTTGGGAGAAAGATTCTCAACTAGGAAGTTTTAAATCAGAAGAGTTGACCAAGTTTGACATTTTAGTATTTGACTTCGGAACAGAGTTTTGATGGTTCCGTTAGGTACGGATGGTGATTTAGACTTGGGTGTATGCCTGGAATTTCATTTGGATATTTCCATAAGATTTCGGCGCTAATTAGCGAAAGTTAGAAATTTGAAGGTTTGTAATGTTCATAAATTTGACCGTGGGTTGACTTTGAGGATATCAGATTCGATTTTGGTTCCGGTAATTGGAATAGGTATGTCATGTCATTTATGACTTGTGTCCAAAATTAAAAGTCAATCGGAATTGTTTTGGTATGACTCGGTGTTAGTTTTGAAAATCGAAAGTTCATAGTTTCAATAGGCTTGAATTGGGTTGCGATTCGTTGGATCAATATTGTTGGATGTGATTTAAGGCCTCGAGTAACTTCGTATTGTGCTTTAGGACTTGTTGGTATGTTTGGTCGATGTCCCGGGGTCCTCGAGTGTGTTTCTGGTGAGTTTTGAACAAGTATGGGCATTTCAGCACATTGATGATGTTCTGGAGCAGTTGAAGTGCGGAGGCCACATTTTTGGATTGCTGAGGCAAAGCCCTTGTGCGGCCGCAAACTCCTAGAGTGCGGAGGTAGTGGAAGATGTGCAGACCGTAGTGGAAAATCTGTGGACTGCAGTAGAAAAATCGTGGCCTGCAGAAAGGGGAAATCTACAGGTTTGATGATTTGACTTCGAAAGCTTACATGTTTTAGTATATAAGGAATTTGGAGATGATTCAAACATGAAAGTTGTAATCCTTTGCGTCTAGTTTCCAGAAAGTTAAAACATTCATCATTTGGTCATTTATACGAAAAGTTATGATTAATTTACTGAAGCTTAGTAGTGTAGTTACTGCTGAAGTGCGACCGCACTTTTTGCATCGCGGCCGACGGAACTTGGAAGTGCGGACCACACAAAATAATGTTCGCTAAAAACTTTGGGAGATCAGATGTGGTACCATATAAACGAGAGTTTTATCTCATTTTTTATTTTTGTACCTAGAGAGCTTGGTTTGTGGCGATTTGTTGTGGGGTTTTCAAGGAATTCATCGGGATAAGTAATTTTAACTCAGTTTGGCTATATTACACGAATCCATTGTTATTTTCATCATTTAACTAGTGATTTGAGTTGAAAATTTGGGGAAAATTTGTGAAAACTCCGTACACTAAATTTTGGGGAAAATTTGTGAAAACTTCGTACACTAAATTTTGGGGATTGAAGGTCAGAGTTGTGATCAGATTTGAGTAATTTTGATATGGTTGGACTTGTGTTGATTGTATCAAATTATTTGTGGAGATTTGACACGTTCAGACAAATTCGCGAGGCAGGCGCTTATTGGAATAGAGATTTACACGGCTTGAGGTTAGTAACACTTCTAAACTTGGTGTTGAGGGTAGGGTGTCAATTGATATTTGAAAACCGACTAAACCGACCGAATCGTACCGCACCGAACCGATATTTATGTTTCTTTTAAAGAAACCGTACGTTTTTATATAAATGTATAACCGCACCGATAATTAGGATAAGTTTTTATTTTATAAAAATAAACCGAAAAAATACCGAGCCGTACCGAATAAATTTTACATGTAGAAAATATATTTATATTGTAAGTTTTAAACTAATAAATCACTAAATTTTTCTTTGGGTCTTGAAATTATGAAAACCGTTACAAACCAATAAGTAATTAAACTCAAAATACTAATTTCTAAAACCTATTATGCTACTTATACTTAAACTAAGTTATTTCAAGTATCTTTATTAGCAATACACAAAGTATTTTAGCGATTATGAGTAACAAACTACAATGTATAGAATATGTTTCCTTTAATATAATTTAGATTTACCTTTTGAATATTTAATATATACTTTATCTTGAGTCCCAGCTTGGTTAATATCTTCCCACTCGTGTGATTTATATTTTTATTCACTTTTACTTGGTTTCTTTTACTTACGTTGTTGTTGAATAATTAATTATCTATACTCTATCCATCTTTCATATTTTCTTATTTCATCACTCTTAAACAGTAAAAATGTCTACAAAGTTTGCTAAGTCCTATAAAAGAACGTATGTTATTGCATTCTGTTTCTACTGGTAGATTTTACATGACATTTTAAAAATACCGAAAATAACTGAACCGTACCGATATCGAAGTGAAAGTGACATTACTGGGACGGATTCGAAAAGTCTAATTTTGGTTATACATAATAGAATAACCGAAAATTGGTATGGTACAAATTTTATTAAATAACCGGTCGAACCGACCCATTGACACCCCTACTTGAGGGTATGAACCCCTGAATATACGTGTTATGTATTTGGTGTTGAGGTGACTCATATGCTAGGTGACGGGCGTGTGGGCGTGCACCGAAAAAATTGTGACTCAATCGATTCTATGGAGCTGTGTAGTCCAATAATCTTGTTGTTTTCCCCATATTCTCCATGTGTTAGATAAAATTGAGTTGTGACTCATGTTAGAAATCATGTTTAGGCTATATGTTTATCATGTTAGGACCCACTGAGGTCATTTATGTTGTTGAGTTATTTGCTTATATTTCAATTACATACTCAATGATACTCATTCATTACATATCATACCTCATTCTCTGTTTTCATTTGTCTCAGATCATATTATCATTGATAGGCTGATTGGCATGAGATTTGTGAAGCCGAGAGACTGGAGAGTTTGATGACTGAGCGAGGTTGAGGGCCTGATCGTGTGGATGTTTGTGGGATTGGGTTGCACGTCGCAACATGCTTTATTGATTTATGTCAAGATTGGCTTATATTAGTGCTTGGGCAGGATCCGCCCCTTCGAAATCTGCACATCCACAGTGAGCGCATGCACCTAATGAGTGCGAGTGTCGAGAGAGAGTTCCGAGTGATTTGGAGGATTGAGTGACTGTGAGGACTGAGTGACTGTGAGGACAAGTGATTGTGAGGATTGAGTGACTGAGAAATGAGTGTCGGGGAAGACCGAGTGAATTGATACTCTGAGAGTATGCATATGGTTTTATTATTGTGTTGCATTGCATTTCACAGGCACACTTGACATATAGGCATAAAGATGCATTTTTTTCTCATGATGTACGGTATTACGTCATTCATGACTTCACATACACATTGACATGTAGTCTTAGAGATGTACTTTCCTCATGCCACCTGATAATGAAACATTTACCTGTTGGTAAAAATCACAGTTTTCAGATTTACTCATAGTTTGGTGATTTTAGTGAAAGATTTGGGTTTTACTGTTAGACTCGAAAAACATGTCTATTTTCAGAAACTGTGAACGAGTTGAGCATTTTATTTTTGAGTTATCACTTGTACTGCTTTAGTTATATTCTTATGAGTTGTTACTGGCTGTTGGTGTTGGACTTTCACCTTTTTCCAAGCTCGTCACTAATTTCAACATAATGTTAGATTTGTTATTTATTGAGTACATGTGGTCGGTTGTACTCGTACTACACTTATGCACCTTGCGTGCAGATTTTGGATGCTGATGTTGCTATGTATGGCGGGAGTTGGCATTGAAGATGTACCTGTGTTCTGTTCATAACTTTCTCTTGTCCTTGTTAGCTTTAGAATTATTAATCCATTCATGTATACTTCAAACAACTGATGTATTTATTCCATACCAGCTTTGTAAACTCTAAATCTTAGAAGCTCATGATTTGTACTAGCAGTCCTTGGGAAGTATATTAATGTTCAGATATTTCATCACTTATCTTTCTCAGTAAATCTTATTTGAATTGGATTGTTGTTAATTGGCTTACCTAACAACTTGAGTTAGGTGCCATCACAACTAACTAGACGGTCGTGACAAGCTTAGTCTAGTACAAAAATAGGAAATATATTAAAAATAAACGCGGATCTAGAATTTAAAATTTATGAGTTTCTATAGCAATCACAAGTTAATATACAATAACAATTGGGTGCACAATCAAATATTTATAAACATTTAGTGAATTTCTTAATACATATATATTGTCTGCAAAAAAAGTTACTCGGTTCCCGTAAAAACTATACTCTCTATTTTATAACTCAAACACGACTATCAATATAATATTTATGTGATATAAAAAAATAATATTCATTGAGATGGGTACACGCGCAATATGCATACCCAAAGATTAGTGATTAAAAAAAAGTATATCTATCACGTGTGACACGTTCAATATTCTTTAGGCTGATTTAGTAAGTGGAATTTTACGATAAAAGAATTAGTACTCACTTCGGTCCAAAATAAGTGATTTTCTGGCTTTTTTTTTGTGGTCCAAAATAAGTGATTTTTTCGAATTTCAAGAATGAATTAATTATTTTTTTCCTACATTGCTCTTGGAGTAAATAGTGTTGGAGTATGTGTTAAGAGTATTTATGTGGGATAGTAAAGATTAATATGGTCAATTTTATTGCTAATTAATACAAAAATATGAATTTTTTAATCTGCATAAAAACGAATAAAAAATCACTTATTTTGGATCGGAGGGGAGTATTATATTGTGAGCAAGGTTGTTAAGAGCAATAATTGAATATTCATTGTGCTGTACCTACAAAAATGTCCTCTTTTTTGGTTTTTATGTCAATTTCGCACTTACCTTCAAAACTTCGACCTTTCCAAAGTACACTGTCTTCTCAATTTCCTAACTTCAATTCAAACTTCTTTGGCAGACGAAGCTTTCTTTACCAAACTCCATTTATACCTCTTTATTTCCATACTTATCATATATCACCAGAATTTTCAGTTCTTAATCTCAATTCTTTACAAGAAATGGCTTTTCATCAAAAGATCAAAGTGGTTAATCCCATTGTTGAAATGGACGGTTAGATCTTTATGCTTCTTTTTCATTTGATTATTTGATCTTCTCTTGTATGTTACTTTCTTAAAATTGCTTGAAATTTATTTGTACCAAGGGGAGATTTGGCGTAACCGGTAAAGTTGCTGCCGCCACGTGACCAGGAGGTCCCTGGTCACGGGTTCAAGCACCGGAAGCAGCCTGAAACAACCTCTTGCATAAAAGTAACTGGTAAAGTTGTGACCAGGAGGTTACGGGTTCAAGCTGTGTAAACAGCCTGAAACAGCCTCTTGCGTAAATGCAGTATAAGGTTGCATATAATAGGCCTTGTGGTCCGGCCCTTCCCGGATCCCGCGCATAGCGGGAGCTTAGTGCACCGGGTCGTCCTTAAATTTGTGTGTAGAAAAAGCTGCTTGAGTCTCATTAATCTGTAATATCCTTATTATGTGCTGATTTTAGTTCAAGACTTGATTTTTATGCTGTTTCTTGTTTCTAAATATTTTAATTATGTACTAATTTTAGTTCAAGAATTGATTTTTATGCTGTTTTTTGTTTCTAAATATCTTAATTATGTACTAATTTTAGTTCAAGACTTGATTTTTATGCTGTTTCTTGTGTCTAAATATCTTAATTATGTACTAATTTTAGTTCGAGACTTGATTTTTTTGCTGTTTCTTGTTTCTAAATATCTTAATTATGTACTAATTTTTAGTTCAAGAATTGATTTTTATGATGTTTCTTGTTTCTAAATATCTTAATTATGTACTAATTTTAGTTCAAGACTTGATTTTGATGCTGTTTCTTGTTTCAAAATATCTTAATTATGTACTGATTTTAGTTCAAGACTTGATTTTTATGATGTTTCTTGTTTCTGGGGAAAATGGCTTCTTAAGTACTGGAAAAGAATATCTCTGGAATCCTTTTTGCACTTTTGTTCAGTATTCTCACTAATTTTTAGAGGTTGTGATTTCATAAGATTATGTGCTGGTTCTTGTTCAAGAATTGATGATTTTTGTGTTATTTCTTGTCTGGGTGGAACGGGTGTAACAGCGCAGTCCAGTAGTGAGATTGTCCGTTTTGAGCATAAGTCTGAATGGCTTTAAAATGCGTCAATGGGTGTAGGAGCTACTTGACTAAGAGTAAGGAAATTCAGTTGGCTGGAGAAGTAATACTGTAATACAACTACAACAACAACAACATAGTATAATCCCACCAGTAGGGTCTGGGGAGGGTAGTGTGTACGCAGACCTTACCCCTGCCCTGGGGTAGAGAGGCTGTTTCCGATAGACCCTCACCATCCCTCCCTCCAAGAACTTCCCATTTGGGATGGCTAGAACTCACAAGCAGTGGTTGGAAGTGGAGGGTGCTCACTATGTAATATAACTGAATGCAAAAATAATGAGGTAGAATGGGATGGGAATTCAAAGGAAGATGATGAAGTAAATATCTCGCAAACCAAATGTCTACCTGTCGAACTACTCCTAGCCATTGCTTCTTTACTAACCATCATCTCCAAATTGAATCACGCCTCCCAGGCTCCTAAACCCCATCCCATACGTAGCGAACTTCGTAGAGGGTTGTTTGATACGCACACTTGTTCTAACTGCTCTAGTTTGGCATTCATTTTAGCTTCCACCACGTCCTCAATCGTGGCAGTCTGGTCCCTTTGGTTTACATCACTAGGAGCCCCATCCCATACGTAGCGAACTTCGTAGAGGGTTGACTGCTCTAGTTTGACATTCATTTTAGCTTCCACCACGTCCTCGATCGTGGCAGTCTGGTCCCTTTGGTTTACATCACTAGGGTCTAAGACCTGTTTCTTTATATATCAACATCTCTCTGTGTTCTGTTAATGTGAGATTGCCCCAAGGTGTTACATACACCTCGCATTAGGCTCTCGTTAAGGTTTACCCCACCACTGCTTAAGGTAGCATTCGGAGTCCCTCCGATACCATATGTGACAGCCTAATTCACTAGTAATATTGTCCATTTTGGGCCTAAGCCCACACAACTATTAAATGCGTTACTAGGGTCTAAGGCTTGTTTCTGTATCTACCCGGTATCTGTTCTCTGTTTTGTCAATGTAGTATTTGCCTAGGGTGTCACAGAGGGACTCTATATTAACCTTTGGAAAAAATATCTCAGGGATCTTTCTGCATTTTTAAGTTAGAAAACTTTAAGTTCATCTCCAATGGAGCTGAAAATTTTGAGTATTGTCGTAGTAAAGGAGCATGATGAAATGATAATCAACCTACAAAGTATGATAAAAGTTAAAAAAAAACAATAAGAGTTCACATTGTGCGTTATATCCGATAAATTAGTTTGGTCAACCACATTACTCATTGGTTCTTCTAAACTGTCAAAAAATGTATTTTTTCCTTTTCTTATGTTGCTCTTCCTGGCTATGTGATGCAGGAGATGAAATGACGCGTGTAATTTGGATATTAATTAAGGACAAGGTACCAAGTTGTTTTCCCTTATGTATATGGCAGTAAAAATATTCGTGTTTATCCTCTAGTGTTAATTTCACAGTTGCTGATATATGAATTCTCTTTTATGCTTTAGCTCATCTTTCCCTTTGTGGAGTTGGATATAAAATACTTCGATCTTGGTCTTCCTCACCGTGATGCCACAGATGACAAGGTTACAATTGAAAGTGCTGAGGCTACTTTGAAGTATGTATTCATTTATTTCTATCTTTTAGTTTCTACTTAATGAAAGAATGGTTGTTTTAGGCTATCTTGCTTTGATTCTCCGAACATGTGGCCAGATACGTGGCGGATCCTCCAAAAGTAGTGTATTTTTGAAGGATCCGACACGGGTGCGGCGACATTGTGGAGAGTCCGCGCAACATAGGTTTTAGGAGCAAGCTCATACACTGTCTTGTCCTAATCTTTCCATGGATTACTGAGCGTTTTCTCTTTATATGCCCAACCTTATTATTCTTTTTAACTAATAAAAATTGCAGGTATAATGTAGCAATTAAGTGCGCGACCATCACTCCAGGTGCTTACTTTTTTGCCTGCGGTTTTTTATCATTTGAATAACCTGCTGGTTTTGTACTAAATAATGGTATTCACAGTACAAGGGTAAAACCATCTAATTTCAGTGTGATATCAGACATCTAGGAACTATAAAATATGTGAATGGTATTTGCAGATGAGGGCCGTATGAAGGAGTTTAACTTGAAGCATATGTGGAAGAGCCCAAACGGGACAATTAGGAACATTCTGAACGGTAAATCTCCATCTTCACTTGCCAATTTTGGTAGGTGATATCATTGTATGTGCAACACCCCAGACTTTAGACGGAGTCCCACATCGGCAAAAGACAAGAGGGATGCTGGGTATATAAGTTAACAAACCTTAGACCCTTGTGACGCGTTTTAAACCCGTGAGGGCCTAAGCCCAAAGCGGACAATATCACTAGCGGGCTGGGCCGTTACAGTACGTTAGAATTGAAGGTAGCAATGCTTATTTTGGTTTTTGTTGCAGGTACCGTCTTCAGGGAACCAATCCTCTGCAAAAACATTCCCCGGCTTGTCCCCGGTATATATTACTTCCTGCAGTTATATATTTTTTATTTGTTCGCTTAATACTGTCTTTGACTTACATAGATGAAGCTGACATCAGGTTGGTCAAAACCAATATGCATTGGCAGACATGCTTTTGGTGATCAATATCGAGCTACTGATACAGTAATTCAAGGACCTGGAAAACTAAAACTAGTATTTGGTAAAGTTTTTTCTCATCTCTGTAGTTGCATAAACCTGTATGATTTCGGAGATCTGCTTGACATTTGTTTGTTCTACTCTAGTTTGGCTACGAGAAAATGGTTCAAGTTCGATTACAACTTTCGGTGATTCCGTTAGAAAATGTTGCTGAGATATTGTACTGAACTTGATTGTAGTACCAGAAGGGAAGGACGAAAAGACCGAGTTCGAGGTTTACAACTTCACTGGTGCTGGTGGAGTAGCTCTGTCCATGTACAACACAGATGAGGTTTGTTTTTAGCAAAACTTTTGAGTGTACCTAAAATAGATTAAGTAGATTATGCTGGAGTTACTCATCTTGTGCTGCTTTTTTCTTTATGTGAAGTCTATTCGTTCTTTTGCTGAAGCTTCTATGAATATGGCGTACCAAAAGAAATGGCCGCTCTATCTTAGCACAAAGAATACCATCCTAAAGAAATATGACGGAAGGTACGGCTAGCCGTTTCTCTGATTGTATTTTCTTTGTACATTCACCATTTGAATAGGATTTTTGCTTCCCCACCCTCCCTTTTTATTTTGGTTTCTCTTCTGATTTTTATGATCTTTTCTGAAGATTCAAGGACATATTCCAGGAAATTTATGAGTCAAATTGGAAGTTAAAGTTTGAGGAAGCTGGAATCTGGTAAGCACCCGGCTTTTCATTTCCAACAACTGGTTCTTGTTAATGATTGTAAACGACATAGATCGTTAAATGCTTGAATTCGTAAAAATAGGTATGAACATCGCCTCATCGATGATATGGTTGCTTATGCTTTAAAAAGTGATGGTGGTTATGTATGGGCGTGCAAAAACTATGACGGGGATGTACAAAGTGATTTTTTAGCACAAGGTATGTGCGGCCAACTTGCTAAACGTTATCTATCTAGTACGCATACAAAGATACTTGTTTAATTTTCCCTTTTGCTTCCTACATGTGTGCTCGTATGAGCTTGTAATTATTCTTAAATTGTTTATTACTTGAACAGGATTCGGATCCCTTGGATTGATGACATCGATTCTGGTATGTTTTCTATCTGCTTCCACTTTTCCCTTCAGCTAGTTCCTTTGATTTTTAATGCTTTTTTACCTCGTGATTCATGTAATTATTCTCGGAAACAGCCTCTCTACCCCCTCCGGGGTAGGGGTAAGGTCTGCGTACACTTTACCCTCCCCAGACCCCACTGGGTTGTTGTTGTTGTTGTATTCATGTAATTATTGGTTGAGTGATCGTCTCTTAGATATAGAAATTTTAAGTTTTCTAGAAAATAAGGCTCATCATTCATTTGATCACTTGTCGTCACTGCTAATGTGCTACCTTATTTTGGATTCTAATTTGGTTGAAATATTTGGTTCAGATATGTCCAGATGGAAAGACAATAGAGTCAGAAGCAGCCCATGGAACTGTGACGCGGCACTACAGGGTTCATCAAAAAGGAGGTGAAACCAGCACGAACAGCATTGCCTCGATTTTTGCTTGGACTCGTGGACTTGCACATAGGTAGGACATTTTGGTACTTAATTTGCTACGCTCAGAGCCCTAAGGTTTTGGTACGTGATGTGTGGGTTAGACGCGCACCTGGTGTTTAAGTGGAGAAGGGTAGAGGGTCAGGTGCATTATCCATCGAGTTGCGATGCACCACTGACACTCGAACATTTCTCCGTTATTAAGAAGAAAAAATTGCTTTGGTTAGATTTTTAATGATAGCAGTACTGAACAAATAATCATGTATTTTGAACAGGGCAAAGTTGGACAACAATGCTGCACTCTTGGATTTTACCAAGAAATTAGAGGCAGCTTGCATCGGTGCAGTGGAGAATGGAAAAATGACCAAAGATTTAGCACTTATCGTCCACGGATCCAAGTGAGCTCTTTTACTCTTTCTTCTTCATAGTATTTTTCGAATCCGAATCAAGCCTTTTTGCTGTCATTGCTATAATTTTCTCTATTGAAACCTTATAGGGTTGCTAGACATCAATATGTGAACACCGAAGAGTTCATCGACGCTGTGGCTGATGAGCTGAAAGCTAGACTTCTGAAAGCAAAGATTTAAGTGTATGTTTTTCTGATCCAAAACTTGTCTTTCTTCTTACAGGGATTTAGTTGTGACTCCGTTTTGATATAATGAAGGGGAGCCTTGGCGTAACTGGTAAAGTTGCTGCCATGTGACCAGGAGGTCACGGGTTCGAGCCGTGGAAACAGCCTCTTGCAGAAATGTAGGGTAAGGCTGCGTACGATAGAGCCTTGTGGTCCGGCCCTTCTCCGGACCCCGCGCATAGCGGGAGCTTAGTGCACCGGGCTGCCCTTTTTTCCGTTTGATATAATTTGAGATGTTTTTCTTGAAGAACTAACTTCTTGAGTCTTTTTTGTCTTTAATTGTTGAAAATACCATATAGCACCAGAAATGCTATGTGCGGGATCTGGGGAAGGGTCGGACCACAAGGGTCTATCGTACGCAGCCTTACCATGCATCTCTGCAAGAGGCTGTTTCCACTGCTCGAACCCGTGAGCTCTTGGTCACATGACAACAACTTTATCAGATACGCCAGCTCTCCTTTGATCTTCTCTCTTCACTACTAATGTTTATTACCATATCTTACGCTCGCACCCCAACGTTTTGGAACCTGATTTTCAACCCCACTGCCTTTGGTCCGCATACCCTACAACCATCTAATTATGCCCTTCAACCATTAAAGTTTTTAGTATATCGGTATGTTGCTTTTGTAATCGTTACTCTTCTTTTGTTTCCTGATAGGTCTCGATGTAGCCGAGGAAATTGCGCCAGAACTTTGTGAATTGATAAATAAGATGCCATTCCATTGGCAGAATTATACCATTTTACCTGTGAAATTTACTCAGGAACAGGATTAGGAGGACTATAAATATATTATGCTCCAGTAGAAAATATAAAGAACGTCTAGTTCTATTTTAGTATTATTGTCTTTAACTTATGTAATATTAGACTGAAATGAGCTTGGATTGAGTGGCGATTCAATAGCCGATTGTAACTTGCTTGGGATTAAGGCATAACTGTTGTTGTTTTACTTAGTCCATGACTAATTCTATGTTCAGTTGATTCTAAAAATCTATGCATAAGAAATTTAGGGTAATGTTTCACATTAAGGCATATAAGTTTATATCGAAATTAGTAAATAGTAATACAACATTTGGTTTGTGCCTTTGTGGTATTTAACTCAACATAACTTATGCGGGGGTTTAATTAGTATTTCAATTTTCAAGTCTAAAGAAAAATTGTTATTGATGATCCAAAGATCATATATATTGCTAAAAAGAATTGTTATTTATTCGTTGAATAGACAGGTAGATTGAAAAATCATGACTATGCTTAATAAAAAGACACTGTGAGAAGTCCACATACGGCACAAACTTTTTATTGTTGTTGGAAAAAGAATAAGTCCTTGAAAATTAAAATAATTTTTATTTTTATTTTACAATAAAATAAAATAAGGCTGCGCACGATAGACCCTTGTGGTCCGACCCTTTCCCGGGACATAGCGGGAGCTTAGTGGGCTGTACTTTTATTTTACATATAATTTTTGTCAAAATTTTCTATCAGGCTTGGACTAATATGAATGTGCATTTGCCCCTATTACATTATTATTGTTTTATTATTAGTTTTTGAGGCGACTAATTTAGCCACATAAAATAATCAAATGCGCCACAAAATAATTTTAAATACATATAACATGATTTTGATTCATTTATAAAATAAATAAAGCAAATAATTAAATAATGCTAAAAGTTATGATTAACAAATTTAAACAATGAACTAAGCTTATATATTGATTTGTTTTTCATAAGTATTAATTATTATAACCTGTCGAGATGTCAAATATGCTATAATTTTCTCATGTAACTCTTATAATATCAATTTACAACAAGTTGAATCTTGAAATTGTTCAAAAAACAGGTATATTCATGATTACATTTATTAGCGATTACTTTTGGTGGCGACTGTTGAGGTTGCCACAGAAATGTATCTATATAGTCGTCACTCCTCATGACATATAGCAGTAACTTTTGCATAAGTCGTCACGAAAGTCATCACTAAACACTTTGGTCGCCACTACATAAGGCCGATATATTAGCTGTACTTTTACTGGCGACAAAAGAGACGCCAAAAATAATTGTCACTAAAATTTTGGTCGCCACTAGTCGTCCCTAAATCTTTGGTCGCCCCGACAAAGGGTGACATATTTAGTAGTACTTTTGTTGGCTACAAAAGGGTCGCCCCAAATAGTCATCACTAAAACTTTTGTCGCCACTACAAAGGGCGACATGAGGTGGCGACCCTCGTCCCTAAAACTTTGCTCGCCACTACGAAGGGCGACATGAGGTGGCGACCAAAGAGTCGTCCCTAAAACTTTGCTCGCCATTATAGGGGTGACATATATAGCAATTTTTTGGTGGCGACTAATGCGTCGCGATAAAAATTCGTCACTAAAACTGTGGCCGCAACTACAAAAAAGACGTCATATGTAATAATATTTTTGCCGGCGACTGTAGCGGTCGCCACCAAAAAGCGTCCCTAAACTTTATTATATGCCTATCTAGCATTACTTTTAGCGGCGACTATAAGCAGTCGCCACGAAAAAACTTTAGTCACATAGTGCTTTAACAACAATAAACATGAAAGTGAGTGTTATGAGCTATAGCTGTAGGGTTATTAGCCTAAGGGCATATTAGTCTTTTCACTATAACAAGTATTTCATAGCCGGTTATAGTTGTTGAAGTCGTTAGGAGTCAACTTGTTAATTAGTTAGCACTCGTTAGAGAAGGGGATAAGAGGTTAAATACAGGAAATGGGCATTGATTGTAATCATCTCTGGGAAATTGTGTATTCTATCAATAAATCATATTCTTCTTCTTCAATTCTTATACCTCAATTCGATTGTGCATATCTGTTCAAGGATTGTTTATTATCGCAATCCTTTAAGACTGCACTAATTGTGAGTACAGAACAATGAGAGTAGAGGGGGTTGTTAAAAGGAAAATGGTTCATGTTCTAATCGATTCAGGGTCCACACATAATTTCATGGACCTAACAGTAGCCAAGAAGTTGGATTGTAGGCTGGAAACCATTCCCTCCTACTCTGTATCTGTAGCAGATGTCAGCAAGGTTCACAGTTCTGTGATAACTGCAAGGGTCACTTGGAAGATGCAATAAGTAGATTTCAGCGCTGATATGTTGGTTATTCCCTTGGGAGGAGATGATGTGGTATTAGGCATTTAATGGCTCATCACTTTAGGAGATATAAGGTGGAACTTCAAGCAGTTGAAAATGGAGTTCCAGATTGGAGGAAGGAAAGTGTCCTTGAGAGGTAGTCAGCTTGGGGCTTTCAAAGTAGTAGCTGATGTTCGAATGCAAAAAGTACTTAGCAAGCCTAATCAAATTCACATGATGTCGATGGTGTTTATTCAACCCTCTCAAGAAGTAAATTAAGTGCAAGAAACAAAGCTAACATCAAACCTAGTGTAAGCACATTCTCTTCTCCTATTATTATGGTTAAAAAGAAAGATGGTACATGGAGGCTTTGCATTGATTACAGAAAGCTAAATGACTGCACATTGAAAGATAGGTTCCCTATTCATGCTAGATGAATTAGGGGGATCAAAATATTTTTCAAAATTGGATCTTAGATCAGACTATCATCGGATTAGGACGGATGAGAGGGATATTGAGAAGACAACCTTTAGAACCCATAATGGCCATTATGAGTTTGTAGTAATGCTATTTGGCCTCACTAATTCTCCCTCAACCTTTCAAAGCCTTATGAATAAGATCTTTCAGCCCTATCTAAGGAAGTTCATCTTAGTATTCTTTGATGATGTTCTCATTTATAGCCCCTCATGGTCTGAACACTTAGTTCATCTACAAAAAGCCTTTGATGTCCTACAAGAACACAACCTATTTGTGAAGCTCAGTAAATGTTCTTTTGGAAAACCTGGGGTGGAGTATTTGGGTCGCATTATCACACAGCAGGGAGTGACTACTAATCCTGGCAAGGTACAGGTAATGAGGAACTGTCCTACTCCACAAAACCTTAAGGAACTAAGGGGTTCATAGGGCTAACCGGTTATTATAGGAGGTTTGTCAAGAGCTATGGAATATTGGCCAAGCCTAAAGAAAGATAAGTTGGTTGGTCAGAAGAAGATGCTAAAGCTTTCCCGAAATTGAAACATGCTATGAGCAATGCCTCTATACTAGCATTGCCAGATCTCTTGAGTTTGTGATTGAGACTGATGGATGTGGGGTGAGTATTGGGGCAGTGTTAATGCAGGCTGAACATCCGTTGGCTTACATGAGCAAAGCTTTGAGTCCAAAACATCAACATTTGTTAGTCTATGAAAAGGAGATGCTGGCGATTGTAACTGCCATTGACAATATGAAGCCTTACCTAATTGGGAGGCATTTTGTTATCAAGACAGACCATCAGAGCCTCAAATACTTATTAGAACAAAGGATTTCGACTACTAGCCAACAGAAATGGTTGGCCAAGCTAATGCAGTATGACTACATTATAAAAAGGGGAAGGACAACATAGCAGCTGATGCCTTATCAAGGTGCCCTACTGCACAAGTTCAGCTGCAGATTCTAACTACTATCACATCTGATTTTCTCCTAAGGGTCCAACAGTCATATACAGGGGATTTCCATATATAGAAGCTGCGAACTCAACTGCAAGCAGAGCCTTTGTCTAATCCAATGTACCTATTAAATGCTGGGATCTTGTACAGGAAATGAAGGATTGTCATTGATCCTGACCCTGTTCTCAAGGAGGAGGTCCTACAATATTTACATAATTCAGTTGTTGGGGGTCATTCAGGTATAACCGCCACTATCTTCAAGGTTGGGCAACTATTCTATTGGAAGAAGATGAAGCAAGACATTTATAATCACATCAAGAGCTGCGAAACTTGTCAAAAATGCAAAGGGGGGAATGTAAAATACCCAAGCCTACTACAACCACTCTCTATTCCTGAGAAAACTTGGCAAGATATTAGCTTGAATTTTATAAAAGGCCTTCCCAAGGCACACAACAAATCTGTGATCTTGGTAGTAGTGGACATATTGAGAAATATATGCTCATTTTATTGCATTGGTACACCCCTATACAACTCCTATAATGGCTCGAGCTTACTTAGACAATGTCTATAAACTCCATGGACTACCTCAAACTATAGTTAGTGATCAAGATGTTATATTCCTAAGCAAATTTTGGCAACCTTTATTTGAAGAACAAGGAGTTCAGCTGCATTATTCCACTGCCTACCGCCCTTAATCAGATGGGCAAACAGAAGCTGTGAACAAATGCCTAGAAGGTTATCTCAGTTGCATGTGCAGTGAAAGGCCAAAAGAGTGGGTATAATGGCTATCTCTTGTGGAATAGTGGTATAGCACAAATTATCATACTGCTATCAAAATGACTCCATTTGAAGCAGTGTATGGACAAAAACCCGCACTTCACTTACCCTATGTAGCTCATCATTCCATTGTAGATCAAGTGGATAGGAGTTTGCAGGCTAGAGAATCGACTATCAGGCTGCTCAAGCATCACCTACAACTAGCACAATGTAGGATGAAATCCCATGCTGACAATAAGAGAACCCCCAGATGCTTTGAGGTAGGGGATTTGGTCTTTGTCAAGCTACAGCCTTACAGGCAAATGTCCACTCTTATCACAAGCTCAATCCTAAATACTTTGGACCACTCAAAGTTCGGCAAAAAGTGGGCACAGTTGCCTATCGATTGGAACTTCCACCCTAGGCCAAAATCTGTTGGGATCGAAATAACATGGTGAATACGGAAACTAACAATACAAAACTTGATGAACGATAAATCATGACGACAAAAGGAAAATATTCTAAATTAAGCATAATAGTTGATAATTGTTTGATCAATTGATCTGCATATGATAAAACTAATATAAAAGAAGAAAACTTATCGAGAGAAAAATCTTCCCCTAAACAAAGCTCTTTAATGACTACATTGTAGATGCTTTTGTTGTTCTTTTTGTGAGAAGTAGAGATACTTAATTTATAGATGTGCAAAACTTGTCTTCCAAGAAAAGAAAAGGATAAGAAGGAGATTTAATCCTTTTAGGAGTCTTTTTCATTCGTTCAAGAAAAAAGAGTCCTAATAGAATTAGAAATTCAGGGCAAAATCCTAACAAAATCCACCACACTTTCCATGTGTCATAGCTAAAGAAATATATTGGGAATGTGGTTGTTGATCCAGACTTGCCGGTCTCAGTGTCAACTCATGGCCACACTGTCTTAGAGCCTGAAGCTATTTTAGACAGGAGATCAGTCCAATCTAGAGGGAAGCAGGTCGACCAAGTATTGATCAAATAGTTCAATTGCCCAGAGGAAAACAACACTTGGATAGATACTCATTCACTTTCTTAGTAGTTTCCTCATTTCAGTCCTCGAGGACAAGGACTAGTGAAGGAAATTTTGTTATGAGCTATAGCTGTAGGGATATTAGCCTAAGGGCATATTAGTCTTTTTATTATTACAAATAGTTGATAGTTGGTTATAGTTGTTGAAGTCATTAGGAGTCAGCTTACTAATCAATTAGTACTCGTTAGAGAAGGGGATAGGAGGTTAAATACAGGAAGGGGGCATTGATTGTAATCATCCTGGAAAATCATATTCTTCTTCTTCAATTCTTATTCCTCAGTTCGATTGTGCACATCTGTTCAAGGATTGTTCATCATCCCAATCTAGGACTGCACTAGTTAGTGAGCACGTAACAGTGAGTTGTTGAAGTTAAATGAATTGTTATTTAAAATATTTTTTCAAATAATTCTTAGTTTTAAATTTATTTTGCATATAATTTTTATGTAATTTCTTCCACCAAACTTGGACCAATATGAATTTTCATTCGCCTATGTTGTATTATCATTAGTTGTTATGACGATTAAAATCAGACACAAAATAGACAAATACGCCACAAAATAGATTTTAGGTACGTATAACACTACTTTTATTAGCGAATATTAAGGTCGTCACTGAAATGTATGTAGCAACTCCGAATGGCATCATATAGCACTACATTTGGTGGCAACTGTAGAAATCTCCGCGAATGTAACAAGTGAATGCGCGTAAACTCTTACTATGAAAATGTTCCCTACTAAAGTATTTTTATTATCAGATCTCGAATTCGAAATATCTGGATAAGGGTATAGTAATATCAATCGTCCCACCACACCCTTTGATGGTAGGTAAAAATTCAACTTGAAATTGAGCAAAAGTAAATTACAAGAAAGAAAATGGAAGTCACGCAACTCCAAAATAAAAAATTTAAAAGATTTCTATAAATTAAAGAAAAAATTCACATCGAAGAATATAATCCCTCTGCCTCATATTATGTTTCGGGTTTCTTTTTTCCACGTCCCTTAAGAAAATATTAATTAGGAAATGGATTGAACTATTCTACCCTTATTTATGTCTTAAGATATAATCTCTTTTCATTAAATATTTATTCTATTTATATGTTTTATTACAGTCCTCAAAAATAATTATTACTAAGGTTAAAAAAGAAAAAAATAATTACTATCAATTTTGTCTTGAACAACTATTTTGAGACAACTTCTAAAATGTAATGTCCAAACGAAATAACCGTTCCTCGTCTTCTCCGCCCCTTTCTTCTTCCTCTTCTTCACATATAAGAGCTTAACCAATTAATTCCTCTAAATCACTTCGGCATTTCCAATGGCTTCGCTTCTCCAATCCAAGTCCCCGGCTCTCTCATTCTCCTCCACAATCTCTTCTCCTTCTTCCCTCCGATCTCCCGCGGCGGCGGCGGCGGCATTCCCAGCTCGCCAATACAAACTCCCTGCTGTTCAATCGAAGATCCGTGAGATTTTCATGCCAGCTCTCAGCTCTACCATGACCGAAGGCAAAATTGTATCCTGGACTAAGTCCGAGGGTGACGTCCTCTCCAAAGGAGAATCTGTGGTCGTCGTCGAATCTGATAAAGCTGACATGGACGTTGAAACATTCTATGGCGGCATTCTCGCTGCTATCGTTGTCAACGACGGCGAGACCGCTCCTGTTGGCGCTCCTATTGGCCTCTTGGCTGAGACTGAAGATGAAATTGCCGAAGCCAAAATTAGAGCCAAAGGCCAATCCAAACTAGAAACCTCTCCTGCTGCTACCACTACCAGTGTTGCTGCAGCTACTGCTGCCCCCAAAGTTGCTCCGCCTGATGGACAAATTAAGATTGTCGCCACGCCTTATGCGAAGAAGTTAGCAAAACAGCACAAAGTTGATATTAATAAAGTGACTGGGACGGGGGCATTTGGACGGATTACCCCGGAGGATGTTGAGAAGGCTGCAGGGATTACTCCTAAAAGCATCCCGGCTGCTACTGCAGTAGCTGCTGCTCCGATCCCGGCTGCAAAAGCGTCTCCAACTAGCTTTCCTGACATTCCAGGGTCGACTGTTGTTCCTTTCACCACAATGCAAATTGCAGTATCAAAGAATATGATGGAGAGCCTCTCTGTTCCCACATTCCGTGTTGGATATCCAGTTAGTACCAACGCCCTTGATGCGCTGTATGAAAAGGTAATCAAACCTCTCTATAACAACTTCATTTGTTCCGTTATTTTTTTGTTGCTGTAGTGAGGTATTGTTATAAATGACATATTATAACATTACATAAAAATCAGTTCGGAAAAAACTTAGCTTTTATAGTGAATGGTTACTATATAGAGATGTTGTTATAGAGAGATTTGATTGTATTATGTTGATGCATCAAATGTTGTGGTGGGAATTTCATAGAAATGGCAAATGAACTGATACGTATTTGCATTTACATTCTGAGGCTTGACATGCTTTGAAATTCAATTAATAACAGGTTAAGCCAAAAGGCGTTACAATGACTGCATTGTTAGCTAAAGCTGCAGCAATGGCCCTGGCTCAACATCCGGTTGTGAACGCCACTTGTAAAGACGGAAAAAGCTTTACTTATAATAGCAGTATAAATATTGCTGTTGCTGTGGCAATTAATGGTGGATTGATCACCCCAGTGCTTCAGGATGCTGACAAGGTAGCGTAATTACATTCTCTATTTCTGAATGAAGCAACATTCTCTTCGCATGGGCTCGAGAAAGATGTAAAGTTTGGCGATACAATGCTTATCATTTTGTTACCTTGGGTTGTAGTTGGATCTTTATCTATTGTCTCAAAAATGGAAGGAATTGGTAGACAAGGCTAGGGCTAAGCAACTTCAGCCACACGAGTACAATTCAGGTAACAATTTGCTTTATTTTATTTGTTTGTCTTTAAATGTGTACCTCTGTAGCTAATTCGTCCAGTGAGATCTTTGAGTACTGATATTGAAAGGTTTTGTTTTTAGGGACTTTCACGTTATCCAACTTAGGCATGTTTGGTGTGGATAGATTTGATGCTATTCTTCCTCCCGGCCAGGTTAGAAATTAGATGTAGCATTTTCTTCTATTTTTGTTTACAAGTCATTCAGTTCTTAGGAAGTAGCGACTATTCTGAAACTGGGATAATGTTCAGGGGGCTATTATGGCTGTTGGAGCATCAAAACCAACTGTTGTCTCTGACTCTGAAGGTTTCTTCTCTGTCAAAAATAAGATGCTGGTATGTCTTGTATCCAGTTCCTGTGTTCAAGCTGTTTGTTTCTTCCTCTCTTTTGTCGGTCGGGTTAGAGAGTGTTTAGTTGGGAGGAGATGGAAAATCACAAACAAATTTTAGTTATATAAATGCTCGCTCTTATTTCATATAAGTTTCTCGTATAACTTACATGATCCATCACAAAAATAAATTTGTGTAGTTTTGATCTGAATTATGGTGAAAGCCATTACTATATTTTCCCCTTGAATGTTGAAAATTGAAAAATAGAACGTATTACATTCATCATCTGCCTATTGAGATCTAAAAAGCCTTGGCCTTCCTTCAGGTGATTGCAATCTATGTTGCGCGGACTCTCCAAAACAGTTGCCGCACCCGTGTCGGATTCTCCAAAAATACACTATTTTTGGAGGATCTGACACGCACCCATCGACATCTTCGAAGAGTCCGAGCAACATAGATTGCAATAGAAAATCCCGTTACTTGTTTTTCTTCAACGTTTGGTGGCTTTGAGAGGATTTTAATAATAACTGTTTTGTCCTTGTATTTCTTTCTTCTATTTGGGTCACATATCTTGTTTCATTATTTAAATTCTTTTTCAATAAACTTCGTTCGTTTGTCTTGTATATATTGTTTCCACTTGTTAACTTCTAGTTAAAATTCTGATTCTCTGAAAATCACACATTGAGCTTATGAAATACTGAAGTGTTATCAATGAGATATCCTCAAAGATTTATTACCCACATTCATCGTGACGTAGCCCTGCTTTTCTTCTACTTCATTAGTTCATTCCTATTCTTATCTGTTGCACTACATAGTTGTCTACTTGTCCTACATGAGTTGTATCAGGACGTCCAGGGAGGTCTATAACTCATAGCCTAAATGTGTTTGGTAGAGTGCTCAGATTTTTTCACTAATTCCTTTATTTATATCGTGATCATGGTCCATGGTCTGCTCCGCATTTGTGTAAATATATGATCAGTTCCTGTACCTGGGAAATCAGTGGCCTTATGATTGCTTATTTTATTACAGCAACAACTACGCCTCAATCCCAAACAAGTTTGGGTCAGCGATATGGATCCTCACTTCTTTCTTTAAGCTCAACTCATATCATCGTCATTACAAAAACAAAATAAAAGTGAAAGTGAAAACTAATACTCCATATATATATGAGTTTTGCTAACCTGCTTCATAGTTGTAGTAGGTTAGCTTGTATGCATATTTAGTTCTCCAAATTCTAGGAATCTATTCTTTGCTCTCACATTTTAGCTCCTTTGAGGAGGTTCTATTTATCCCTTATGTGGTGTCTGAACGCTATTTGCACCTTCTATTTCATGTGGTCATTTCTGATATAATCTAATCTTGTATCCTCATGCATCGGTCTTAACATTAATTTCTACAATACTCACCTTGTAGCAAGTGATGGTCATTAGAGGTGAGAAACATACTCTCATATAGTCAGTGGCGAAGCTAGGAATTTTTCCAAGGGTATTCAAATTTGAAAGAACCGGAAAAAAAAATTCCCAAAGAGTGTTCAATATATGTTATATACCTCTAAAACATGATATTTTACCTATATACATAGTGTAACTTTTCGACGAAGGGTGGTCAATTGACCACCCTTGTGACTATGTGGCTTCGCCGCTGCATATAGTATTGGTATGTAGAGCTTGCCTCTCATTTGGAGAGGTATTTTCATATCGTATAGCATGCCTGTAGCACTTTCTCAATTTTGGTTATACTATTTTTAGTTATATATGTTACATATTCTTCGATCTTTTCATCATTTTGAAATGTGGAGTCTAGATATTTGAATTGTCATCGATTAGACATGATATCTAGTCCTGGCTAATTGCACTTTTGACTCATCCTGTATATACATAAAGCTAGAAGATATAGCAATGTAGTCTTGTTGGTTCACCGATCTACTACATGCATCATCAGACCATTTACTAATTGGTTATTCCTTGTACATTTCTTCGATGAGTCCTCCTATATCTCTGCTTCTTCAATGGAGTCTTCTCGAACGTACTGCAGACTTAGGCATGAGCGTAATGATATTTGGCTCTTTGGTACAGTCCAGTTTTATGCTTGGCTGTGTTGCTTGAAAGAGAGCAGTACAGTGGATGAGACCGCTCTTCCCTTAACCAGAAGTCTCGAGTTCGAGACCCAAATGGGGCCTACGCGTCCGGATATAGTCGGCCTCCAATGTGGGCACCGAACACCGGATGGGAAACCAAAAAGAAAAAAGTAAAGACATGCTTTGAAGCTTAACCGGGGCACTGCAATAAAATTGCGTGACATAACGTTCTTAACATAACCTCCTTATTATGTTATGCAGGTGAATGTCACGGCGGATCATCGGATTATTTATGGTGCTGACTTGGCAGCCTTCCTTCAAACATTCTCAAAGATTGTCGAGAACCCAGAGAGCTTGACAATGTAATAGCTTCTGACTGTTTTCTGCTACGTTGTACTAAAACTTTCCGATTATATTGCATTCTTGAAATTTTTTGGAATAGGTTTTTCCCTTTTGCTGATTTTTGGATACTTTTTGTTTTTTGCAAATTCTAAATATTAAACATGTTTAATCAAACCGGTAACAGTTGTGGGGTTAGATTTAACCTCATTCTATTTATCGAGTTGGCAGGTGACTGACGAAAAGTGGTGTTCATATTTTTATATCTATCCATAATAAGAATTAGGGTAATGTTTCACATTTCCATCTGTATCTTACCTGTCATCTAAGTCAGTAAAAAATTTTGAACTCTGTAATTGGCTTACTGCCATGAGAGGACTGAGCATGTCCATATATATATATATATGGGGAAGAGCTGGAGATCATGAAAAGCATTTCTACACAAGGATGCAGGCGACAGGGAAGTTTTGCTTTTGGAATGCCGACTACATGGGAACAGATGTTATATAGGTTGATTCTAATTTTGTAACACCCCAGACTTTACCACATCGGCAAAACACAAGAGGATGCTGGGTATATAAGTTAACAAGTCTTGGATCCTAGTGACGCGTTTTAAACCCGTGAGGACCTAGGACTAGAGCGGACAATATCACTAGCGGGCTGGGTTGTTACAAATTCTTGTTGCCGCTCGATTATGAGGAATAAAGGGAGGGCTTGACAACAATTTCCCAAGTAAGAGATAGAGTTTCACTAATTGAAAGGAAAAGGAGGGCTTCAATACATTGTGATTCGGTTTCTTGGTATGGAGAGATTTTTGCCATAAAAGAGAGAGAGCTCCTAACCCTTATTCTGCATATCAAAGCTAGGGATGGGCGGTTGCGGGGAAACCCGCATAAAACCGCAAAGATCTCAACCCGCCCCTACATCGCATTTTATTTTCACCTGCGTCCACCTGCCCCCACATAGACCCGCATCGCACCGCACCAATATTTTTTTTCCATTTTGTTTACTTATTTCCTTTTTATATTTTGGCTGGAATTTTCAACTTAATCAACCAAAAAATTAAAATTTATTTTTGTTTCTTAAGTAGTGAATCCCAATTAAAACAGAAAAATCATATTAATTCTAGCATTGTGATTTGGGATGAAAGAATCCAAATGAAGCAATGTATGATGACATAGCGTGTGATCATAGTAAAATAGTGTTACTCTAATATTTTTCTTAGCTTTGTGAAATTATTTTCAGATTATTAAAATATCGCTAAGTCGTATTAACGTATTATCTTTAATGTACTATATCATAAAATTATTACTAATATAACAAACAAATTGTTTATATTCTCTTTGTCCAAAGTAGATTAACAATTTGTTGAGAAGCAAGTTTTATGGTGATCACAGGGAACTTAAAATAAGAAAAAACATCCTTACACCCGCCCCGCATAAATTTTTATGAAAAATATTTCAACCCCCCGCACCCGGCACAGCCCGTTTGCCATCCCTAATCAAAGCCTTAAATGAGAGGATTGAGCATGTCTCACACACATATATATATATACACGTTTGGTTTGTAGTATTGACATAATTCATGCAAGGTTTAATACCGAAAATCAAACATATTTGTTTCATTGTAATTATATAAAGTTATGCAGGATTCAAAATAAAAGACCAAACATTGCATAAATTATATGAAATTTTATATCAAGATTTAAATTTTCTATATCTCAAACCGTACACGATATCGCGTCATATTAAGTTTTTTTCTTCTTTTTTGGCTAGCTTAGCCCAATAATCATTAAACTTACATACTTTATATAGTACAAGTAAATAAAGGTAAAAAGTAAAAAAATATCTGAAAACTGTTTTAGATAATGACTTTTTGGCAATTGAGTGGCTAGAATGTTGGATAGGACATGCCAATCGAAGGCTAAACTTTTTGCTATATATATTCAGTATTCTGAACCCTCCGGTTTGACTAATTTGGATTAGCATAAAATAGAGAGTAATAAGGCCATCTCCAACCTTGCATTATTTTTTGCATCAAATTTATATTTGGTGTAAAATTTAGTATTTTTTTGCTCCAACCCAACACCAAATCTTGCACCATTATAGAGTGTGAATGTGTTGCACCATGTGTTGCACCAAATTTGGTGTAACACTATTCATCAACACCAAATTTGGTTTAATATTATTTTATTTATTTTTATTTTTTTATATTTTTTTGACTTTTAATTTATCATATATTGTGTATATAATTAATTTTTATATTAAGATCTTTATAATTTTAATTTTATATTCTATTTTTTGGATATATTAATTTCTGTATATATTATATTTATATAAAATTATAAGTTAATTTTATTATTATTATAATGGTATAAAAAGAAATATAATCATTATTTAAAAATAAATGTAAGATATCTAATGTTGCTAAAATTGAAATGTGAAAACTAAAATTAAAAAAAGAAAATTAACAATACATAAAGTAAAAATACATTAACATTAAAAGTACATCAAAGGAGGATATATTAAAATTGAAATTACATTAAAAACATAAAACATAAGTTTAATAATCCGGCATGTTATTTTCAGGTGCACCAAAATTACTAAAATACTGAGAGAACGGGGTAGAAGATTGTTGTGCTTGTGGTTGTTGAAATTGTTGACTTCTTTTACGATTATTCATTTTTGTTCGTGTCGCAAAAATTCACGAAGATTTGGATCGTCAATGGGAGAATAGAGGCGAAAGTTGAATATTTATGTGGTACTTAAATAAATTTACTATGATGTAATATTTATTTAATTATCTTTTATTAATGATTTCACTTTTAGTTGATTTATCCTTTAAAATAATTTTATAATAAATAATTATATAAGTGGTGAATGTGAATTATATGTGATGAATATGAAAAAAAGAAAGAATTTGTTTGAAGGAAATAAAAAATAAAATTTGAACAGAAGATAATAATATAATATATGAGAAAGAGAAGAATATGAAAAGAAATATTCTTTTTTGGTGTAAAATATAGCGTAAAATTTGATGTTAAGGTTGGAGATGACTTAGCTGAGTGGACGTAAACTTTTTACTAAGCCAATGCTCTTTTCTAAGGTGTTCTCGTTATCAGAGTTTGAGCTCGAAACATCTGGATAAAGGTATAGTAATTTCATTTGTCCCACTACACTCGTTGACCATAGGTTTGAAACTCATCAATGAAAAATTCAACTTGAAATGTAGCAAAAGTAAATTACAAGAAAGAAAATGAAAGTCACGCAACCCCAAAATAATTTATTTTTTTTAAAACTTATATAAATTATTTATAAAAAAATCACATCTAAGAATATAGTTGATATTACTAAAATGTAATGTCCAAACAAGAAAACAAAAAAGTAAAGAGCCATCAAAAGCCATCTCTCTCGTACAGGGTGTTTTCACACTCTATTTTCCTCTCCTTTTCTCCCCTTTCACATTTCGAATTGACTCAAAAATAAAATATTAGATATTTTTATAACAAATTAAGATCATGAAAGTAGTTATTAACGGTTTTCATACGTTTTCTTCCGGAGGCGGAGTCAGGATTGGAAGTTTATGAGTTCGGCGCTACTATCCTTTTAAATTACTGGTTTCTAAATATATATCTATACATATTCAATGAATTTTTTAAGATAAATACAAAATATGAATAAAAAATAATGAGTTCGGCTGAACCCGCATTTGACAGTGTGGCTCCACCCCTGCTTTCTTTCCCCTAATGGTAAGTTCTCTAAAATCTAATAATTTTGACCAAGATTTGTAATATTATAAAATTCGCTAAGTATGTATAAATAATTTATTCAAAACTCATTAATATCTCAAATCCATAAATTCAAAATTATGAATTCTTCTCTGCCCCAAGTAACTAAAAATGTGTTAATAGTACAATATTCTCCGGCTTCTAAATGATTATATGACTTCTAACCAATTAGATTGTATAAATATTATTTTAAATTATCAGCTCTTAAAACTTAAACTCTTAAAAATATCATCAGAATTAATTAATATGAACAACATCGCAATGGTAGGTCTTTTTCCAAGTACTATGAGAGATTTGACTGTTCAAAGTATCTCTTCAATAGTCGGCAATGTAGAAATGTCTAAGATTGTTGTGACTTTCAATATAAAAATTACTTCCTCCGGTTTAAAATAAGTGATTTTTTGGCTCTTTTTTTTCTGTCTAAAATAAATAATTTTTTCAGATTTCAAGAATTAATTAATTATTGTTTTTCATACATTGCCCTTGAAATAAATAGTGTTGGAGTATGTGTTAGAAGTGTTTATGTGAGATAATAAAGGTTAATATCGTCAATTTCATTGTTAATTAATATTAAAAGGTAAATTTCTTAATCTATGTGAAAACATCCAAAAATCACTTATTTTGGACCGGATAGAGTATTGCTTTTTATAATTGATTGGCATCCCAGAACCATCGATACGATAATTCAGATTCACGTTACGTATGGTGTCGAATCCTACTCTTCTAGTTAAGGATAATTAGAGGGGTTCGTACATCGAATCCTACTCTTCTGGTTAAGGATAGCTAGAGGGGCTCGTCCATCCACCGCACTTTCGACATGTAAGCACTTTCAAGTTTATTAACGGGGGTGGATGTAAAAGTCAAGTTACAGGTTAGCCGTAGTCAATAACTTTTACTAAAATAATATATTTGTGTTAATATAATATATATATATATATATATATATATATATATATATATATATTAAATTTAAAAGCCATCACCCAGTACAAATTGTCATTCTAGAATCTAAAACCCATTAGACGTTGTATTTTTACTTTTTATTAAGTATGGTTCCCTTTATTGAATTCCTTTAATATTCTAATCAATCATGATTCATGTGTGCATGTACACACATACGCGTAAAGGTGTAAATTAATGACAAAAAACAAAATACTATGAGTTGAAATATTCCAGAACCTTGTTTCATTTTTTTAATTTTCTAACAATTAACTATCAATTCAAACAAAAAGAAAAAAAAAAAAGAAATTTATAAAATATATTAACATTTAATAATCAGCCAATGCAACGCGGAAAATTGAAAATATCCATCTAACTAATAGTCCAAAGAAAGAAATATCAAGGCATACCATTCTAATACTTGTCAGAGACGGATCCAGAATTTTAAGTTTATCGATTCCTATAGCGATTTTACGTAAATATACAATAAGTAACTGGGTTCACAATAAAATATTTATGTATATTTAATAAAAAATTTAATACATATATTCGGTATGTGCAAAAACTACTGGGTTCACGGAAACCCACATGTAATAAGCTGGATCCTCCCATGTTTCTTACCTAATGGTCTTTAATAAGAACCGAGTGTTCTATCGGGATTGTTACATAAATAACCGGTTAAATTTAATGTTTATTTATTCTAGCGGTATACATAATTATATATTGATTATGCACTGAGTAATTCTGAGTGGCCTCTAAATTCTTGGTAGCCTATGCATATATTAAACATGAATTATATGTATATTATATATTGGATGACTATTTTTAGTTTAAGAGATTAGGTGGACGACTATTTGGATTAATTTTTTTATTCTTACCCCGTGGCGAAGCCACATGGTGACAAGGGTGGTCAACTGACCACCCTTCGTCGAAACATTATATTGTGTGTATAGGTAAAATATTACGTTTTAGAGGTATATAACACATATTAAACATCCTTTGTCAAAAATTTATTTTACCTCTTTTAAACTTGAATACCCTTAAAAAAAATTCTAGTTTCGTCGTTGTTCTTGCCCATCAAAACATAAGCGAATTACAAGAAATCACTTGATATGCTTTGTCACCGCGAAAATTTAAACTCAAGCTGCTTATAATTTTAATTTTATTTTATTAACCACTAAATCAGTCTATGCAATAATAGTTACATATTTTTCCTTTAGGAGTCGTTTGGTATGAGGTATAAGAAGGTATAGTGCTGGTATAAAAATGTAATACCATTTTAATCCTTCGTTTGGTTAGCAAACCAGGTATAAGTTATTCCAGGATTAAAATTAACATCGGCATAACTTATACCTTATAGAGGATGGGGTAATTAGCACCGGTATAACCTATACGTTCTTCTTACAAATTATGCAATTGTCATATTTACACTCTGTTTGGATCATTGTTCTTCGTCGTTTTATAATGTATCGTATTGTACTGTATTGTATCGTATCGTATCGTTTAATGAATACAATGTTTAGATAGATTGTATTGTTTGTTGTTGTTAAATAACATTTTGATGTTTGGTTTGACTGTATCGTATTATACCGTAAATGATAAGTTTACTAAAATACCCTCAATTATTTTAAATATTTAATTTATCAAGAATTATACATAAAAATTATGTAAGAAAACCTCTTTCTACTAATTTATCACTAATTATGTCTTATATATAAATTAAGCAATTAAATTCATGCAAATTCTATCGAAATTAGTTGAACAAGTTAATAATATAATTAGATCATAATAATCATTTTTTTAAAAGAATGTTAAGTAGACTCCATTCAAACAAAAGTAAAACAAAACCTTTACCTGAAGAGTATGGAGAAGCGGCAGAAGAACAAAATGAGTTTTCACGTATGTAGGTTATTATATAGGTTATATTTGGAATGTTGTCTTTGAGAATTTATATAGTTATTAGATTTCACGTAGAATTTTATTATAGAATTATATGAGAAAAATACTTTGCTATTATTTAAAATAAAAAAAGGTAAAGGGTAAATAAAATTATAAAGTAATAAGTTAGGACATAATTGGAAAGAAAAATAGGAAACAATCCCACCACACCAAATCGGTTGTTTAAAAAAATGGGACTTTTCATTGTTCCGAAATAATGAATTTAACAATACAATACAACTAATTTTAATTAAACAATCAAAACAAACATTGTTCTGGAAAAACTATACAATACGATACAACGGGTAACAACCCTCCAAACAAACTGTTAATACAACATAACAAACAATAAATAAAAAATAATTCTAGCATAACTTATCTCAACATAACCCCGACATAAGCCATATTCAAACCAAACAACCCCTTAAAAGACTTGGCACTAGTCTCCTTCAATCAAGGCGTCAAGCCAGCCAAGTGGTGTCCTGTGTAAAGTGACATCTTTAATTAAATGAAATGATTTTTAAAATTTTTATATTGATAGGTTAGCAAAAGCTTTGGATCATATTTCTTAGCCCTCCACACCTAGCCTAGCACATACTACAAATTTATGAATACATACGGAACATTTAAAAGTTGGTACGATTATTTATTTAGACACTTAAATTTAAAGGTGTTCCTATTGAACACTTATACTACCATAAACTTATTCCAATTAAGCACTTTTTGATGAGTTGACACATATAATGAGTTTCACCCAATATGGGCGCGTGAAGACCCCAAAAAATAGATTTTTTATTTTTTTTTCTTTTTTATTTCCTTCTTCTTCTTCTTTCTCTCCATCACCATTTCCACCATTATTTCCTCCACTTTCACCATTGTTGTGCCTCCACCATTGATTTATTTCCTCCTTCTTCTTCTTTTTCTTCTTTCTCTCCACCACCAGTCGCTGCCAAGCTTCCCCTCCTCACCACCAAATCCTCCGCCACCTCCTCTCTAACCCCCATGGCTGAACCCTTCTCCTCACTCCACCCATCTCCAGTCGTCACTCTTATCCAGGAGCACTCTCCCCCTTCCTTATTGATTAAAATTGAAATGAGTCTGAGTTCTTCATTTCAAATCGAAACACCATTAATGAGGTCTTTAAAAAGCTTAAATGTTTAAAATGGGTTACTTGATTTGATGAAAGTTTGAAAATTTAATATTGGGGTTGTCGTGGGGAATCTTTAGCTGAAATTATAACAAATTTAGAGGAGTTTCTCTTAAACATTTGGATTAAAATCGTGCTTGGAACAAGAACACACATGAAAATAGTGAAGAACACCATAGTTTTTTCTTTTTTTTACTCAAAATAATATATGCCATTTTTTTATTCGTCATTTTCCACGTCAGCAGCGAGTGCATTGCACAAACTTTGTAAGTTCAGCAGATTGTCAAAGAAGTGCTTAATTGGAATAAGTTTCGGGTAATATAAGTGTTCAATAGGAACACCCTTAAGTTTAGATGTCTAAATGAATAATCGTGTCAACTTTAAGTGTCTCCGTATATATTCGGCCAATTTATTTTGAAAATTACTCCAACTATCATTCATGTACGATATTGTTACAAATTTACAATGGTCACAAATTGATTGAATTTGTTCTATCAATCAAATCCTTAGTATTACTTGTGTTAGTATTATCGATTGAATTTGATATATATATAGAGGGAGAGATTGATATAGTGGATGAATTACTGATATTAATTTTTTATCCATCTACTTTTCTTATAACATGGGCAACGAATTCTACTTTTTTGGTAAAGAATAATCTGTTTTTTTATTTTTTATTATTATTCAATTTTAAGATAAAATAATTAGTTAAAATAAAACAAAGAAAAAAAGTATGCAATAAAATATGATTGGTAGTTGGGGATATTATTTAATTATTAAAATAAGTTAGGCAAGAAGCAAATTTAATTATTTAATGGTCCTTGTGGGAGTGGTTCAAAATAAATTATTTTTGTATAATATATTTTTTAATTTATTTAGTATCCACCTTCCTTTCAATAAATTGAAAAGGGAGATGTTGAAAAATCAAAATAAACACACAGATTCTCTTGTGACCTGTGGATAGGTGCCAGGAAGCTAACCTATCACCGACGTTTCCCTTTGTCCAAGGCAGTCACAATTCGTTGAATATTTTTTATTTATTATTTTTTATTTTTTATTTTTTATTTTTCGGTCGTTCTAAAATCTGATTAATTTAAATTCGTGTCGAATAAAAAACGCTTTGTATCAATAAAAAATAATTATTCTCAAACTCGAAACCGTTTAGTTAAATATAAAAAAATCTTTTCTATTTCACTACAATCCTTAAGTCAGTTTGGGTTAATATAATTTAATCATCATATTACTTTTAAGATATTAAGTCCTTCATAAATAAAAATGTCAAATTCACATTTATTTCTTCTTTAATATATATAATTAATAAAAAGAAAAAAAATCATGAGGTGGACCAATAAGAGAGTGGACAATTAACCAATTTATGCTGAGAATAAACATCAGAAAAATCTATGGAATAAAAATAGGTGTCACTTTGGGGAGGGCGAATTTGATGATTTAAAAAATTATTATAAAGTATTGCAGCAATTTAATTCATAAAAGAAATATTCTTCCAAACATAACTTGATTAGCTGTAAGTTCCCTTCTAACAAAAATAACAAATTGTTCTAAATAATAAGTTGTAAGTACAAGCACTGGTATATAATAAAAAAAATACAGTCCGGTGTACTAAAGCTCCCGCTATGCGCGGGGTTCGGGAGAGGGTCGGATCACAAGGGTCTATTGTACGCAGACTTACCTTATATTTTTGAAAGAGGTTGTTTTCACGGCTTGAACACGTGACCTGGAGGTCACATGACATCAACTTTACCAGTTACGTCAAGGCTCCCCTTACTGATATATAATAATATATATAAAATAAAAGTGGTAAGTTAAAAAAATTAAATTTATAAAAAGAATTATTTTAGCAGCAGCATTACAACTATTACAACCATAAAGTAAAAAGTCTTATATGTTAAACTTGCCTTTAAATATTAAATTCTCACTAACAGGTACCATCATTATTCTTTTTATTTATTATTATTTATTTTGTCTAATCACTTTTTGAATGAGACTAACTGCTGTGTAATGACTAAAAAAAAACCAAATCCTCCAACCTAACTAAGTTTCAATAAAGTCCCGGAGAGGTTGTAGTGGAGCGGTAAGTAACCAAGAGCCCGTTTGGACATAAGAAAATTTTCACTTTCTTTTCGAAATTTTTTCACTTTTTTCTGAAATCAGTGTTTGGCCATAAATTTTTAAATTTTCACTTGAAGATGGATTTTGGATTTTTTCGACAATTTGAAAAACTCCAAAAAGTTGTTTTTCAAAATTTTCACTCAGATCACTCACAAAACTTTAAAAACAACCTAAAATTATATCCATGTTCAAATATAACTCTAGTTTTCAAATATCATTTTCACTTGGAAAAAAAATTCACTTTTTTCTTAGGAATTTTATAATTCTTATGTCCAAACGCACACTAAGTAAGTATTCCTTGATTCTTAATGAGATGTTTTAGATCCTATATTTAAATTAGTTGGGCCCGAAAAGAAAAAAGGAATATATATATATATATATATATATATATATATAAATTATGTATATTTTTTCGACTATCAAATATAAATAGTTTCTCGGTTCAAAGTGACAAAAGTAGTAAATTTCAATAAAGGCGTGCCAGCTCTTCCACATAATAATTCCAAGTTTCATTATTTATTTATAGTGACTCTTCTTCTCTATTTCTTCTTCAAGAAAGGAAGAAAAATATCTCCTTATTTTCATTTTCTCTTTTGTTTTAGTCTCTGATCTTCTCCGTCGTACTACCACCACTACGCCACCATGGTTCTGTCCAAGACAGCATCGGAAACTGACGTCTCCGTTCACTCCACTTTCGCTTCCCGATATGTTCGAACTTCTCTTCCCAGGTACATATATTACGTCTCAATCTTAAACAAGTTACGATTAATTTATATATTTTTCGAATTTTCTTTTGATATTTTTTGTTGTTTGGTTGTCAGAAAAAATTATTTGAGGAATATAGGGAAAAGTATCATTTTTCTTACTTTTAACTTCAGATCATTGTGTTGATCAACATTTCGACGTTACTATCAATATCTAAAACTCAAAATTTCACCAGACACTATCAATTTGCTTATATTATTATTAACCATCGATCTTTCACCCGATCATCAAACACTATTTTTTTTTCTTCAGAAAATAAGTCTATTTTTGAAAAATAACTCCTGTCGTACTAAACACATTCTTTTCATTTTTTACTGAGCCGAGAGTCTTCGAAAACAGCCCCTTTACATTCACGAGGCAGGGGTGAGGTCTACGTACACACTATATGTTCTTCAAATCCCATCTATGGAATTTTACTGTGTATGTTGTTGTTGTAAACCAAACACGCTCATTACGAGTGTTTGGACATAAGTTTCAGTCCAAAAGAATTTCACTTTTTCTAGAAATGAGCATTTTTTCATAAAATTTTCAATTTTCACTCTGGAGATGCATTTTGAAAATTTGAATAACTCCAAAAAAACTATTTTTCAAAATTTTCATTCAAATCACTCACAAAACTTCAAAAACAACTCATTCTGAATTTTATGTCCAATCACAACTCTAAATTTCAAATACCATTTTCACTTGAAATTTTATTTCACCATTTGTTAAAATTTTACAATTCTTATGTCCAAACGCCTACTTAGGCTTTCTTTTCCTAAGATTTTCTTTTGTATATTCTTGAAAATGGAGTTTTTTTTTTTGAACTTTTTTTTGTTTGGATTTTTAGGTTTAGGATGCCAGAGAATTCAATACCAAAGGAAGCAGCATTTCAAATAATAAATGATGAGCTTATGTTAGATGGAAATCCAAGGCTAAATTTAGCATCTTTTGTTACAACATGGATGGAACCAGAGTGTAATAAGTTAATGATGGATTCCATTAACAAGAACTACGTTGACATGGATGAATACCCTGTTACCACTGAGCTTCAGGCAAGTCTCTCTCTCAGCTCTTTTCGATCGCGGTGACGGAGACAGAATTTTTGCTTAAAAGGGTAAACAAAAAAAAAGTTAAAAAATTAAAAAAAATAAATTGTGACCGGTAGAATGTATCTAGTGAATTTAAAATATAAAATATAATCATATTTTGTCTTATATAAATAATGTAATTTTTCGGTGTTTCGAGTTCCGCCCTCCTAAATTCGTTCCTGAATATACGCGGTCAAGACACTTATAATAGAGTTTAACTTATATGCATTAATGGTGTAAAAAATATATTTTTACAAGTAAACTTTCATAAAGAAGTGAGATCTGTAATCTTGAAAATAAAATAAGAAAAATAGTACTGTTAGGTTTATTATGGAATTTATTCATTTTTCAAATGAAACTTTACACAAATTCAACGTCTTTTTTACTTTTAATAAGTGTAGCGTAGGAGAATAAAATATGGACAAATTTAAGTGGTACTCAAACATCATAGGCCCACGTCTTCTTCTTTTTTTGTTCCTACTAATGCAATAGTGCAAATCATGTCCTTCATATAAGTACTACTATAACAAAATATCTTGGGACTCCCATAAACTTGACTGAGAGGCGGAAGCCGGGATTTTAAGTTTATGAGCTTGAAATTCCAATCTTTTTAAGTTACTGCGTTCTAGTTAATAATTTATAAATATTCAATGAATTTTTTAAGACAAATATAAAATTTGAACCACAACTACTGAATTCAACCGAATCTGTTCCCGATACTCTAACTCTGCCTAGACTAGAACACGTTTTATTCGATGCTCACTCTCTTCTTCCTAACACCCCCTCCCAAAAAAAAAAATATGCCATCTATATATATATATATATATATATATATATATATTACTAGTATTCCCTCCGTCCAAGTTTACTTGCCGTTATACTAAAAATAGATATTAATTTTTATTTATCCAGTTTAAAAAACCAATAGATAATTTACCATTTTACACCTATTTTACCATTCTTATCAAGTATAATTCATTTCAATATATAATAAATAGGGGTATATTAAAATTACTATTCCCTCCTTCAGATTTAGATGATGTAGTTTGACAGGGCACGGAGTTTTAAAAAAAAAAGATTTTTGAAACTTGTGGTCTTAAAAGCTTAAGGGGTAAAAGTTTTGTGGGGCCATGAAATTTGTGTCGTTATATAAGCTTCACATTAAGGGTAAAATGGGTATAATAAAGAAATTAAAGTTGAATTATTTCCAAATTTAAAAATGTGTAAGTTATTTTAGAACGTCATCTAATTTGAAACGGATAGAGTATTATTTTTAAGGGGTATGACAAGTTAATAGTGAACTTGTAAACTTGAACGAATGAAATAATAAACACCTATTTTTATTTTAGTAAAAATCTTTCACTTTACTATAGCATGAACCTCGCTAATCTTTTCGACCATTGATAGTGTAAAACAATAAAAGTTACACTCTCCTCTCCCCCCAAAAATATAAGTAAAATAAAACATTAATTAAAAACTAAGGGAAAAACAAACATAAATGTGGATCCCTAGATCTTGGAATGCTTTAAATAAATGCTCCATAATCTTCGATCTCGATACTTTTTAATAAGTTTTAATAAGTCTTTTCGTGTCTACTAACAACTCCTACATATTTTCCAAATATTAAAAACAAAAAATGGTTAGGTTTAGAAAGAGGAAATAGAAAGATATATGGACCAACTCCCTCTTCAACTTAAGTATATGATCAATTCTTAAGAGCATAAGCGGATTCGGAATTTAAATTTAAATAGGTTTGATTTTTAAAATTATTAACACTAAATTATAAAACACTAAGATAAAAGACGAATCAAGCAAGAAAGGCAAAAATGGGGTCGCTTTCTTGAGTAAAAATTCTTTTTTGGGGTTAGTCTGACCGTCTCACTTTAAATAATATATTTTTTGATATTTATTAAATATTAATGGTTTTCACATCTAAATTTAAATTTTGTGACAAAAATAATAAGTTCAGTTGCACTCGTAGCTAAAAATAATTTACAAAAAGGACAAAGATGGTTGGACTTGTTCCTTTCTTTTTTTTTTTTTTTTTTTTTTTTTTTTT